>OMNN01015764.1:1691-22496 GCA_900302755.1 Chromis chromis
GCCCCCACAGTGGGCTACATCTGATCCCATCTTACTATAAATCAACATTCATTTAGTATTGCTCATCCTCTGCAAAATGTTAGCAGCTAGTTTTCAATAGTCACAAATTACAGATTTAATTTAATGTTACAAATAATATGTCAGAATAAGCAAAGTTACATTCTTGACTTTGAAATAAGTGAGTGTACATTTTATGGTGTAATTTATAAAAGGAGCTACAAGCAAGTTTACAATGGATGATAAATTCAAGCTGAAGGTAAATGTCATCAAATATAAACTGAGTGCACCCACCTCTTATTCACTTCACCTCATCTCTTATGGGCTTATAGTATCTGTACCTTATTCTCGTCTGTCAGTTCTCAACAGAATATCTTTGCAGTGAATCTTTAGGCCAAAACCAACATTACAAAACAGAAAAAAAAAGTTTACCTGTTTCAGCAGCGATGGACATTTTGCAGTAGACCGGAAAAGGATGGAGCAGGAGCATCACGTTTAAAAAGTATGGTTTAGGTGCGGAACTAAAGTGTAGCAGCAAACGTTTCAGACCGGACGACAGTTTCGTCGGAAAGCTGTCTGTTTACACCACAACGTGGGTTACGGTGGCAGTACTTTAATGACAGTGAAGTACAGTAGAACTAACATATAACCAGTCACTAATGCCTGTTTTTATCGTGTATTAAAATGGGTAAAAAGCGTCGCAGCGAAGACTCCGCGGAGTCAAACACTCCGGTGAAAAAAGACAAAGCTCCGGAGTTCAATGGGACTGTATTCAAAGCTATGCTAAAGGACCCCACTACGGCCAAGAAGGGTACGTTTATATTTTACAGCGACAGTTTGTCACAGAAGTGATACGAAATCATATTTTTCCATTCAATAATTTACCTTCCTGTCCTTCCATTATCGCCTGCAGGTTTGCAGACGTTCATATCAACCGCTAAGAAGCTGCCTTGCTCTGACCTGTATGATGTGGTTGAAGGTTACATTAAAATCTCTATGGAATGTGCAGAAATATTCAAACTGCTAGAAGGAGAGAAGCACATGGAGAATGAGGTAAGCAGAAGTTCTGTTCTCAGTGGGTGGCACTGACTGGATACCTGTTAAAGTCTAATTAAATCCTAATGTTTCTGTCCAGATGATGCTGATTTTTGAGAGCTTGGAGGTGATCCTTCTAAGGACAGCCAGTGACCTGTCCCACTTCAACATGGTCGGCAATGCGATTGTGAAAAAGATTGTTTCCAGCCACATGAAGCTTCTGCAGGGCTCTTTCCATTCAGAAAATCACAGGTTGGTCTAATTCTCGCAATACATGGGAAATGTCAGTCTTCAACACTAATTAAAAAGGTTCCTCTGTGCCCATGGCATTAATGTTGTGTTGTTTGTTGTACACAGGTTTGTCCGTCAGTGCCTCAGCCTCCTGTCCGCCTTGGTGTCTCAGGGTCCAGAAGCTGCCAGAGAGGTTTTAAGTCACATTCACATTAACAGATCTCTGTCTGGACTGGCAAAGAGAAAAGACAAGAAGGTGCGATGCAGCATTCGTCTTTTCAGTTTACAGTGTTATCAGAGTTGTTGGGTAATGTAGATAAATACATTCTTCACTGTGTTTTTTTGCAGGGTAGACCTGATGTCCGCCAGTCTTTCATCCAGTTTGTGCTGTCCTTTTTGGTGTCTGGAGATAACGCTGCAGTAGGACAAATATTAGAAATCAAAGGTAATAATTAAATATGTTTTACAGTTTACACAGCATCCTCTTTTCTACATGTATGGATGATGTGTTAATTTTATGTTTTAGAGCTCCTGCAAGAGATTCTGAATACAGGTCTGAAGGAGGACAGAATGTCCACAGTCAATCTGATTTTGTCCACATTGAAGACTAAAGTAAGTGCTCAGCAGTTCACACTTTTAATTTAATGTCAATATATGGATTTGGTAATTATATCTATTCTTATTTGTCTTTCTGTAGGTTGTACTAAACAAGGCCATTAGTAAAACACAGAAAGTGCGTTTTTTCACACCTGCTGTATTGGCCAACATCGCATCTCTGTATAAATGGAATGGGATTGTGGATGCAACCACTGATGACAACAGAGTAGGTTACTCACTGTATCACTAATCCGTGTCACCTAAGTTAGCCTTTTAACTTGTGGGTCTAATTTTCATTCATTTATTTCCTTGTGAGATGGTGGAAGACTCAGAGCTTGCTGGGATTTCAGTTGTCCGGGAACTTGTTCATAGTTTCCTCCTTGACCTGTGTTGCTCCCGTAAGCATGGCATCAGTTTCCATGATGCCAGCTTTGGCACAGTTGGCAGGTGAGTAATTGATATGTTGATTTGACCATGTACTCTTATGGAAACCCCTGATGCTGATAATAATATATGTTTGTTTTTTTTCAGAGCCGGCAACATTGTCTTGCTTCAGTTCTTGGTGGGGCTGAAGCAAGCGACTGAGGATGAATTGGTGGCAGAGCTGGTGGTGAATGTGCTGAAAGAGAGCCCTGACCTTCTTTCCAGATACTTCAAGGAGACGCAGTATTCATACACCCCACGCCTCAAAAGTGCTTGGCAAGACAATGTCAAGTTACTTAAAAAGGTTGTTATTGCTGGTATATTTTTTATCTAGTGACATCAGTTTTAAATCATATGTTGTGTGTCTATTTTTCAAAAACATTAACAGTCCTCTTTGCATTTTTGCAATAGATCTACGAGGCCCAGCCAGAGATTTCAACAGTCTTTCAAACTCACGAGCTTATCCCTGTGCCTCGCCTGCTCTCCATGATTATGGTCATATCGCTTCCTCCAGTCTGTAACAAGACCTTCTTCACACAAGGCCTCAGTGTAAGTGACTGAGCCTCATAAAATACATTCATTAGTGCTGTCAACATTGGAAAAACACTTACTATCTCTTCTTTGAATTGACAGCTTGCCAACCAACCAGTGCAGCTTACGACTCTGTCCATGGTGAACTTCATCTTAAAAAGAGCCAATAAGAATATGGAGTTTCTTTTGGATAAGTCTGTGTGGTCCAACTCAGACTTATACACTCTGGACATGATGGAGGAAGTGGTGCAGCAGTACAGGGAGACACTCAGCAAGGTATGTTCAGGAAAGTGCTGTCTTAATACACACACATTTTAATGATGCACATTCTACAACTTAAGTTTCCATTTTTTATGCTCCTTTCCAGATTTTACCAGACATGACACGGATAGTTGAAAAGTGGCAGTCACTTAGCAAGAAGGAAAAGACTGATGGAGAAGAAAAAAAGACCCAAACTGAAGGGAGCGCTGAAGTGACTGAAAATGACATGCCTGGTAGCAACGTTTACAGTTGATATATATTTCTTCTTCTAATTATTCCTGTAAAACAAGCTGGAATAACATGAGTTGACCGCCTTATGTACCTTATCTTGCAGTTGCTGAGACAGCTGAGGTCATTCTGCTGAAGGCTGTGATTCTTCAGGTCATATGCCTTTACCAGAAAGTGGTCCCACATCTAGTTAGCCAGTGCAAATTTGACTTCAGCAAGCTCTTAAAAGGTAATTTATTTGTTAATAAGATCTGCCTTTCATTGTGGTGATGTTGTTTTTTTAAGTAGCAGACTTTAAAAAATTAAGTCACTGTTTTTACCTCTCCAGGGATTGTGTCAGAGAAAGGAATGAGGGAAGAAGTTCCCCCAGTTTTGCAGTATCAGATCCTGCAGCTGGCCTTAGACCTCCCTGCAAGTAAATTCTCTTGGTTCCGCATACAGGTGAACAAGTTATACTCACGCGATTTACTCTTTAAATTTTCAATAACTGTTGTTTGGAATATGTTTGTTTTAAAATAATGCTGTTTTAAATGTATTTTATATTGCTTCTCTCACAGGATATTGCAGATACAGAATCATCATCTGGAGAGAAGTCAGTACTTTACCTGCTTCTCAAGATGTTTGTCAGCAGCAGCGGCAGCAGCCACCTGAAAAGCTCCACACAGATGCTCGTTCAAAAAGTACGGAGCCCTCTTTCTTCTTCTCAGTGCAACTGCTTTGAGCCTATATATGGAAGATTTAGATCGTTTGATATACGAGTTGACTAGTTTGTCTTTATTAGTTTAAAGAGCCTAAAGCATAATGATGATATTTATGAAGTTAATGAAGTGAGAGCAGCGTAAACAGAAGTCTCTATGTTCCCAAAGAGTATTTTCCTTAGTTTTAGGAAAAAACTAACTGCTATTCTGTATTTCCTGTCTTGTATGCAGGTGTTAAAGGACACTGGGGTGTTTGAGCACACATGGACTGAGCTTGAGCTCTGGCTCGACCATCTGACTAGACTAGACCAAAACCAACAGGAGACTGTTATTCAGTTCTTGGAGAAGGTAAGTCTAACTATTTAACATTTTAGCATATTATTGTTATACTGCTGGTTAGACAAAATAAAACATTTTGAATCCTATAAGTTATACCTGATAATAAGCTCTCTTTCTCTTACTCCAGGTGTTGGTTAAAGTGGTATGCAGTTCCTATGCTTACACAGATAAAGTTGCCAGCCTGGTCCAGGAGGCAGGTAATTTGCAAGCTAACCTGAGTAGCCAGGAGGGTGAGGCAGCAAGTATCCCAGTCTCGCACATAGATGGTGAGCAATTACCAGTGGAATCAAAACAGATTTCTTCATGCAATAAGCATGTCTGTGAAGCTTGTTGTTTGAAATCTGACAATGTTTTTTAGATGTCTTAGACATGCTGGATGTCATTATGGAGGGTAATGACGGTGAGATGGAGGATTTCGGGCCATCTCTGAGTGAAGACCTCATTATCCAGACCTTCCCCTTCAGTGTGGTGGTACCTGCTGCTCTGGAGTCCCGAAACAAACTGCCCACAGAAAAGGGTAAAACACAATTATTCATTATATTAAATCAAAAAATAACGAGGGAAATCACTTGTTTTGGGGCTGAATATTGTTTTTTTTCCCACTTGTTAAATACAAAGTTGAAAATGCATATATAGAAAATAGCAACTTTATCTCAGAATAAAGCCTACTCCTGACAGCTATGAAGTGTTTTTCCATCCAGCTATAGCTTATTTATTTCAAAACAAAAGTTCTATATGTGCTGATGTTGGTAACCATCTGTCTTTTACTCCCTCAGGGGTGGTATATGAATACTTGTCTGCAGTCCTCTCAGATGTGCTGCACTGTCAGAGAGATCCGCTCCCATTCTGCCTGGCTCTGCTGCAGTATGATAAGGAGCTTGTTTCCTCCGAACTCTCTGCTTCTCCTAATCCAGCCATCATACACTTTCATCAGTATTACTCCAAATGGTTACCACAGCAGTGTCGTGAGGAACTGGTCAGTTTGTAGTGGCACAAAGAGATTGGTTAACAAAAATTGTCATGTACTTGTAATTTTTTTTTCCTGAAAATTGATGTCTTCTGTTTTTTACAGTTCAAGTCTTCTGAATGCCACTCAAAGGGATTGCCAGCCCCCACTTCATTCACTGCACTGATGAAAGCTGCTTATATTCAAGGAGCAAACACTTTGCTTGAGGACGCATTCAGAGAAAATGTAGAAGGAGCTCTAGCTTCCATGTCAGTGGCTCAGTTTCCAGTTGCCATAAAGCAGGTCTTACTTTACATCAAATCAACAGTGGAAAACTTTGGCACGGTAAGAACACAAAACAAGTTCACTGCTTGGTAAATTCTTAAGTTAAAATATACACAGTGAATCATATCTTTCTGCACAGTTCTCCAAAGATATAGGAGCTGCCCTTTTGAGGACCTTAATGGGAATACTCCAGGACATGCTGACCAAGCTACAAGGCTTTAAGGAGACGAAAAACTCCGAGCCAGCAGCTGAGAAATCCCAAGAAGGATCAGACCTCTTTCTGGAACTCAACCAGTTAACCCGAGTTGAAGTCAATAAAGAGCAGGTTAGGGAAAAATTTGGTTTTGTTGTGACTTTTATTTGATGGATTCTTTTCAAACTACCAACAATAACAACTTTAATTGTACTATTTTTTGAATAACTGATTCTAATATGGCACTCTCTGTCTATAGATCCTTGTTTCAGCAGTTGGGTCCATCTTCAAGCATCCATGTCTGGAGCAGTGGTTTCTGGCCCTGGAGCTTTCTGCGTTGCCTCCTCACTCCCTGAACCCTGCCAGACTAAAGCAGCTCTGTGCTCAGCTGACTGATGGTATTCTGGCCCTGCTGAAGATCAGCGCCCCCATGCTTCAGGATCTGAATCATTTGGAGATTCTCTGTAGCTACATGGAGGCTATAGAAAGAGCTGTTCTCAAAGAATTGACAGAGAAGGGTTCTCAACCTGCAAAGATGCACTCTAGACCTTTCCAGGCACTACTGTCTCTGCACAGCTACATGGATTCCTGTAATCTGAGGGAAGTGGTCTCTAAGTTGCTACTTCTCTCCCATAGCAGCCTTATCTCCCCCAGCAGTGACGGCACACAATCTGAGCTCAGCAATTACGGTCACGCAGCACTGCAGATCCTCACAGAGTGTAAATCTACCTCTTCTCAGGACCAGGGCACATTCTTAACTCAGGCACACTTCCATGGCTTGGGCACCCTGCTGCTATCCTGCACCAGCCCTGCGCTGGAGGCTTTCCTGCTCCACACTCTGTCTAGTGAGCCTGGCAGTGCCAAGCTTATCCACACAGATGTGCTGTTGCACTGTCTCCAGCGGCCTCTCAATGACACTCTGGCTATTAGCTCTCTGCTGCTGCATAACAGCTCTACTCACTGCCTCTGCTTTGAGGTGTGGTGCCTTGAACCTGCAAACATGAAGAAGCTCTCAGACCAGACAAAAGCCTTCCTTCCACTGATTAATACCTACTTACAGTTGACAGGTGGAAGCGACCCAGCTAGACCCCAAGATGGTGTGTACTAAAACAAATTCCCTTTTTTAATTTATTTGACTCTGCTTTCTCTTATTGCCATTTCTGTATTAATTTTGTTCTGTTCAATTGTTGTTTTTCATAGTGCAAAATGAAGTTTTAAAAGCCATGAAGCAAGCTCTGCTTGCCAAATTGTCCAAAAGCGTCCTGGAAAACCTGTCAGAGGACTCCGGAGCCCAGCTTGCAGAAACACTAGCTAATTTGATCAAGATCTCTGCACACATCAAGGACATCAGGGATCTGATTAACAATCTTCCCAATGCTCTTCAAAATGTAGACAGTTTTGAAAGGTAAACTTTATAGCAACAATAAGAAAATGATCACCATCAGAGATTGTTGGTTACATTTTGTTTTCTCTTTCAGGTGGAAACTAGTAGATGTTATCACTGAAAAACTTGCTGATTGCCCAGAGGAACAAGAAAAATGGAAGAAGTCTGTTGCCACTGCAGCCCTCAAGTGTCTCATCGCCTCTTACAGTCACTCTAAAGATCAGGCTACTTCTCCGTCAGACCAGGAGCAGAGCATCTTGTACAGATTGCAGCAACTGCTGGTGGGTTTAGTTTTGTTAGGCATATTATACATTTATGACTAATATTTGCATGTTTGTAATTTATATTCTTTACACAGACTTCAGCTGAAGACATCACTGCATCTGAGTGGAACAGCTTTGTCAAAAACGGACTGAAGTAGGATATGTGTCCATTGTTCTATTTAATAAACAGTGTCACGTCAACTTTAATGAACGACCTAAAAATATTCCTAAATACTCTAGGTATCGCTACAGAGATCACCACTTCCTCAGCACTTTGATTAGCCTGGTGGAAGTGATGTACAGTGGCAGTGAAGTCCAGAAGGACCGGATACCTTTATCTACTCTTCACATGATGACCATCAGTCATTCTCTGTTCCTGCCCACCATGCTGGCCTCTGATGAAGAGTCCAGCACTTGCCAAGCTACAGGTACCATACATTAAAAAAATAAATCAGTTACAAATCTAAAACCTTCTCCATCAATTGCTTGATTTACTCATGAAAACAAACACTCATTCTGTCATTTCAGAAGAGTTGATATCCCTTCTTCTCTGTCTGGTGAAGAAATGCCCATCTGTCTGTAACATCAATCACTTTGTTGTACTTTTGGGAGCATATGGCGCTACACTGTGTACTTCAGGTAAAACAGAGCATCAGGATTTATCTTTTGGTTTGTGTGTTTGTTGTGCTGTCATCTTACACCTTATTTTGTTTTGCAGATCAGAAACTGTTACTGCTTCTTCAGGAATATGAAAAAAACCAAGTCAGTCTGCTGAAGTTTCAGTAAGTTAGAATAATGTTTTCTGTTGTACCTGCTGCAAGTACACTTGTTTAATGCAAACACTCAGTGTGAGTTGTCTGCTGCAGGTCATTCCTGTGGGGCCCAGCAGCTCTGGAGCACCACAAGACCAGGAAAAGCCTGGGAGCTTCTCTGTGGAAGCAGGCGAGCTCAGATGACCTATTGGCTCTGCTGGAAACTGACAAGATGCTCCAAACTGTTGCACACTTTCCACAGCAGCGCAGAATCATCCCACAGGTCAATATTTAAAATCAAATTTACTTTAAAGTGTTAGTCCCCCCAAATCAGGAACCATATTTCGTTAGATACTCCTTGTGCTGTCTAGCTCTGATGATAGTTTTGGTTTTGCACACAGATAGTTTTTTTCACCGTATTTTCTATGTTGAGGTTTGGAAATTATCCTGAGTAACTGTGACTTTGCAAATGTAGTAAAATGTGCAAATTCAGATGTCTGTGAGTGTGATAAAATAACCTCAGATGTAGGATATCATGAAACCTCACATACCTGTATTATTTGACACCACTAGTGGTGGGTGAGATAATGACTGGCTCATCTTTATTTACATTTTTGCTCTCTCCTAGGATGGTATGGAGCTGCTGTACAGCAATAATGCAGTGAAGGACCATGGAAATTTGTATGATCCCTGTTATCTTTTGCCTCTATTCAGCGCCATACTGCAGCCAGGTAGCAAATTTCCCTGCTTGTCATCACTCAGAATAATCAGTTTAGGTCCTCAATACTTATATATCTTGCATTCTTCTTCCTCTGTGTGACAGAGTGTGTTATTGACTGCCTCAAGTTTGTATCGAGCCACGCTCTTGGAGTAACTGTAATGGCTCTAAGTAGCTACGACCCAAAGGTGAGAGCGGCGGCGTACCATGTTCTTAGCTGCTTCTACCATCACCTGGAAGGGGCTCGATTCAGAGAGAAGAGACAGGTAAATCATCAGGGAGGTGGCGTGTGAGTGTTTAAATATGTGTTTTGAAATCACCTCCAGAAACACTAATGAACTTGTGTTTGTCAAACAGCTGCTGTATTTGATGGACATAGTAAAGAATGGAATTCGACAGCAGAATCAAAGACTTCCATTTGTCCTCACCACTTACATCACCAAAGCAGCTCAGCAGATGCTCAAACCTGGTATGTAACCCTGAAAACTTGAATTAGTCCCTGACTAGCGTCATTTGACCTTCGATATATTGGTCAAATCACAAATATTTTTTCAGCTGATCCATACTGATAACGAAGTACAGTCAAAATGTGTTCATTTTTGCATTTCTATATACAGAATACTATTGCAATAGCTAACTTTGCCTTTAGACTCTTTGACCTTTTCCTTATTTTTCCTGTTTTTGCAGAGGACCACATGTACATAGTGTTAAACAGGTTTCTGCTGTCCCATCAGAGTTTGGACTTCAGAAGAGTCCCTGAGTTCTTCAAGCTGTTTTATGGTTTCGACTTAGAGGTGAAGTATAGTAGGAAAACTGCTGAAACATTGTTTTTGTTTCTGGTTCAGCAAGCTATTTATAATGATTGGCGACACTTACAAATACAAGACTGTCCAAATAAACTCTTCTTGTGTCAATAGCATTTACCCTTTATCTGTTTGTTTGCTCTGCCCTGGCATTTTTTTAGACTGATCTTATCTGTTTTTGTGAAGGAGTGTCAGCAGTGGGAGTATGACTTGTCTGTTTTTCCTGCAGCACAAGATGGAACGCGAGTGGATCCTCTCTGTGCTGGAGGAAGGGATAAGTGATGGGCACTGCTATCAACTGTGCAACCAACAAGGCATCTTTCAGATCCTTTTAGGCTTCAGCAGCAGCCCTTTGTGTGATGAACGCTTCCAGGTACACACTGCTGGAACCACAGTGATACCATGCCAGTCTGAAATTAAGCATGAAAGCTAACAGATTTATGGGGACAAGTTGACTGATTCTTACAAATGCACTTCATAATGAAAACAAATAAGCAGCGTTATGTCTGATGTGCATTTATTTCCCACAGGCACAAATCATCAGGGTGTTGTGTCAGGCTGTCCGTGTGACCAAAGCAGCTTATAACCTCATCAAGAGCTCTGGGCTACTAACGTGGATAATACAGGTCGTTGAAAAAAGGTAAGCTTCATATTCAAATTTTGTCTCTCTCTATTTTGATATTATCATTCATATAGTTACAATAGTCTCTTCAGTCAGTTTTGTATTTTCTACATAAGTCTGTACTTGTTTTACTCCTCAGGAATCTAGAGCAGCAGCTCCTATGTGCCATCATTGATCTGCTCCATGTGCTGTGGTTTACTAACCTCGGGCAGAAGGAGAAACAGGCCGATGAAGCTAAGGCCTCCTCTTCTACTGAGGAGAAACCTCAGAGCTTAGTGAAATGTCTCCCACTCCCACTCATCAGTGAATTCTTATGTGTGGCGTCAACTATCAGCAGACACCTCAGGTACAACAGCATAACTATTAGATAAGTTCAGCAGTGGTATAAAACACAGTTAAAGAGTAAATGTAATTTAACATTGAGTCACTCTTCATTCACTTGACAAAAGTTGAGATGCCAGCCAGAAATACATGTAAAAAATGTTAAATGTCTTTTGGTCAAGGATGTCTGTGTTTGTTTGATCTCTCCCTGTCAGGATGGGTGTGAAGGCCGCTCAGCTGAGCCTATTTCTGCAGACTCTTTGCTCTGTGCTGAAGCATCGTGAGACAGCTCTCAATGTAAACAAACAGTCTGACTGGCTCACACTTCGCCCACAGTCTCTCTCCAGTACCGAAACCCTCTCTCTGCTTCTCTGCTGGGCCTCCCTGTCCCGGAACACAGCACTCCTCACCCAAATACAGTCCTTGTCTGACAAGCACAAAGTGAAGGAACTGATGAGTGAGTGTCTTCAACAAATTCTTTCCCACTGTGAAGCTGTACAGTTATCATGGTTTTCTCTCTGTCCCAGTTATGGACAAAATACGTTAAACTCAAAATGAAAAAGGAGATAATAACTGTTAAAACTACTGCAGTGCTGGCTCATAATGGGTTTGTTGCAAATAGAGGAAATCTTCCAGGAAGCCTTTCGATATGCGAGTTTTGAAAGCAACAGGAAACGATGAAGCAAAAGTAGCAGAACTGATCTGTGACTAAATGTCAAGAGTATCACAAACATCAAAAATGCAAATTATCTTCCAAAGTAAGACAAATCATCAAAAGTAACTAGCCATCACAAGTTTAAACTCAACAGCATGGACATGACAGACATACAGTCTATAGGTGTTCTAGTAAGACCCACCTTGTAGCAGTGTTTACAGTTGAAATTCAGTGACTTTATAAGTAATGTCATCTACAGTATTGCTCAAGCAGGGCTTTTGCGTAGCTTTGATAATAACATAACTGCTAATTATAGACAGTAGATACAGGTATTGTTTGATTAATGTGACTGATCAATAGCCAAACAGTAAGTCTTAAAACTGCAATTAATTCCATTCTATTTAAATGCAGTTATTCTCATGTGATGAGGCACCTGAGCATTTAAAAAACATGGAACCAAAAAAACATTGACATTAATATTTATTAATCCACCTTGTTACATAGTTTGCACAGTGCGAGACTTTACCATAACAGCACCAGCTCTCATCAGTAACTGCTGTAGGGTTGCAGCTTTTTTGCTGGGCTCATTTTCGTCTTTGTAGGAAAGTTAATAGTAATGAGGCTTAAAAAGTATCATGTTGTTGGAATGGATGACACTACATGTAATAGTTTTTTCCAGTACAAACTGGAAAATTTAAAGCTTTGTTTTGTTTCATAGAAACTAAATCATTGCTTTCTGTCATTAATTACGTTTTGTTCATCTTCCCCTTCAGGGATGGGGAAGGATAAGGCCAGAGGAAGAGGCTCCATTTCCCATGCCTGCACACGAAAAGAGGACCTGGCAGAAGATGCTGAGACTGAGAAACAGGAGAGTCTCCTGACAGAATGTAAATTTTACCTCAGCAGTATCTTTGTTCACTGGGAGCCTGTGCTTCACCTCACTGAACCCCAGTCAACTCAGCCAAGAGACAAACTGGATCCCAGTCCGTTGGCCAGTGATACTGCGCACCTGCTTACAAAGTGGTCCCTGAGGTGGTTGGCGGAGGACTCGTATGATGAAAACAGAGCAAAAGAATTCTTGCACTGGCTTGAAAAAGCTGTGATAAAACACAGGGAAACTATGGATGTTGTGCTGCTTGATCTTGGCTTGAAAGCAGACCTCCTTCGGTTCTACCATCAGGCCTTTGAAGCTCAGCATCATTCCAGCATCTCTGCAAGAGCAGAAACATTCCAGCTTTTTACCAACATCATGATGTGCTTACTCAAGACCCAGGGCCACCTTCCAGATCTACATCAGGCAGTTGTCTCTGCCTGCATGCCAGAAGCCACACATGATGAGTCTAGACTTGGTAAGAGCCTTTCATCTTATTCACAGACTCTCTGTCTGTGACTGACTTTGTGCATACCAAACAGTACTATATCAATATTGTTACTATAACAATGCTGTGACTCACTTCTCTGCTCTAAAACACCGAAAGATCTCGGTTGTATTGACAGAGTTGTGTCACAGAGATGTTTAAAGCAGGGAGCCCAAATCCTTTCCTACAGAGGGTCAGAAATATAATTTGATGGGGATACCATCAATGTGATATTAAGGCTAAAAATAAAACCACTGAATTTGCATTACAAGATTCAACATTTTTGAACATCTGTTCAGTTTTTTCATTAACTATTCAACTTACTGAATGAAAGAAATGTGTCAAAATTAGTATCCTATGACTATTTATCATGTTGTGGTTTTGATACAGGTCCAGGTGCAGATCAGTTTTTTTGTTTTTTATTACAATGCAATTAGAAAAAAAATGCAATCAAGCATTTGATAAATACATTGCTAAAATTTGAAACATTTTATTCCCATACATACCATGTGGGAAAATGCAATGATTCGATTTGCTTAATCACAAAACTAGAAATTGGTTTAACTACATGGGGCTATATTTGCCACCTTTTTGCCAGAAGAAGAAGAAGCATTTGACAGGTTCCCAAGCATTTGAGAGTCAAAGTGATATGCCTACATGATAAGGATAACTTAGAGAATTTTTTTAATGGAATCGGATTATCAAATCTATTTAACACATTATTTACAATGCACTCTAACTAAAATAAATAATGCAAAAAGCTTTCTGTCATAACCTAAAGCTGCACAATGGCACTCAGTTGTAATGTAAATTAATTAAATCTCTTCTTTTCTTCTTTCCAGAAGCAGGGCTGTCTCTGTTGTCATTGTACATCCATGAATTGTGGAGTGGAGCCACGTCTGCAGAGCTGTTCCTGTCTCACGTCAATCTGGTGACCAGAGCCAAGTGCAAGAAACAGAAAGCATCGAAATCATCGCAGACTCAAACAGCTATCAGAGCCATCTGTAATGACATCATTACTATGAAGAGTTAGACACTGTTAAACACTGAACACTGTTGTGTTCTTTAAAATACACCCAGTTAGACTTAACAGACTTTAATTTTGCTGTTTTGTTTAGTTCTTGTAAACTGACTTCAGATAATTTGTCAATCGATTTTGTTGTGTTGATTTCTAGATTTGTTCATATTTTGTAATTTTTTAAAATAACATGGTTCTTGTGTGACCTAATTTGTGTGTGTGTGTCTGTATGTGCAGATTTTGAGTATTAGAACACAAAAGGTGCCTTGGACTGAATTCAGAAACTTGAAATGTAGGCTTATCAATGAAGCACAATAATAAACCCATGCTGTCCTTGACCAGGGTTCTCATGTACACACACTGCAGTTTAACACGCAAGATAATTATGTAACATTTGTTTAATGGTAAATGGAACCTTGCACTTTGTAGGTATTCAGTGAAATGGTAGGACATATGAATCACTGTCTACAGACTGCTATACGTCCTCCAATGTTTCCAAGGCATTATCTCCATAGCGGTTTTTCCATCAAAGTGATTTTGAATTTACGTCCATCACGTCAGTTTTGAACATAACCATACAAAGTGTTGTCCTTTACATTCAGCCTCTGGTCAAGCAATGGATACTCTGTCGCTTCCTTTAACTTTGCATCTGTGGCTCCTGCAATAACGGTAACAAAACATTTTTTAAAATTAAAGTAGAGCATGGTGGCTTTAGCATAATTTAGAATATACACGTTTCAGTTAGAAAGCCCACTTCCCTTCCCTCGAGGCAGGAAGAGTTTGAAAAATCATCTCACTTACTTTGGCAAGTTCCCACTGCGAGACATAAGGCTCAAACTAAGAAAGAGAAATCCCACAAAAGCTGCCAGAATTATCCAAAATATTATAACAATTGAGTCTGAAAGGAAACAAGAAAAAATTATGTCAACTTTGTACAACACAAGAAGACAAATGCAAAAATTAGGCAAAACATAAAGACCTACTTACATTTATTGTATTTCAACTTGCTCTCATCCACAATCACAGGATCAATATAATCATAGTAGTATTCCCATTCGTATTGAAAAGACCTTGTAGAGTTCTTCGTTACAGCCATCATCTCATTTTAGGGGAAAATATTGCTGTGTTATTCCAAAAAACTGGCAAAGAACACAAAAAAATGAAATGATTGTTGTTTCTAACGTCTATACAAAGTCATACGTGTATTTCAGCAAGTCTAGAAAAATCCCTGTGAGATCTTTACCCACATGCAGCCTAAGTTTGTCTGCTTATCTCACTTGTGCTAACTGGAACTATATTTCAGTAGATGCATGCAGTATGTTGGTTCTTACACAGGGGGGCATGAGAGAGCTTGTTGTCAATGGGGTCCAAGAAAAAAGTTTGGGAAACTGGATAGAGTGATGAAGCCTTGTCATGGCCTGTTGTTTCAACCAAAAAAACAAGGTTCAGTCCCACATCTTTGTTTGCTCACACCTGCTCATCTGTTAAATAATTACAGTAAATCCAAAAATGATTGCTCAGGGCCTAATGAAATGTTTTATTCCCACTCATCAGGGAATTCTATCAGCAGACACCTCAAATATCAGAGCATAGCTATCAGATAAATTCAGCAGTGGTAAAAAAAAAAAAAAACACTGTTAAAGTATCAATGTAATTTAACTTTAGGTCACTCTTTATTCACTTTATCCAAAACTTGGAATCAAAAGAGGTGACAAAAGTTGAGATGCCTGCCAGAATTACATGTGATAAATGTTAACTGTCTTTTGATCAAGGATGTTTGTATTTGTTTGATCTTCCCCTCTCAGGTTGAGCGTGAAGGGGTAGCTGAAAAGGCAGTGTAGTTGATTAGTTTATTGGCAATCAATAGATACAGATAGGTATCAAAGGTAACATGATCAGAAAGGAATTCATGTGACTTCAGTCAATTAGAAGTAAATACCATTTTCCGATACTCGTGAAGGCAGCATTACCCCATGACGTCACATGCCAACGTACGCCCACAGGGTGGAACCGTAGAGCTAGCAGCACTTGCTAGCTTAGCCGCTTTGACTAGCATTACATCAGAATCAAAATAGAGCCTTTCGACGCAACTGGTTCTTCTTTGTTGTTAGCTATATAATTACACATGGTTATGATTGTTTAGAGTAACGAAATATACACGCTGGTCTGTCGCGTTTCAGTATAACAAACCGTCATGGATGCAGTGAACGCGTTCAACATGGAGGTAAAGTTTGCTCGCGTTTTACTTCGGTCCCAAGAGCTAAACCTGAAAGCTAATGCTAATGCTAACTAATGTCGGTTCGTTTAACTTAGTTGATTTATTTGACAGCTAACAATAAGTATTTTCCCACTGGACACTTTAATTGATTAATTCTGGGGAGAAAATTAGTTAATTTGAACGTGTCCACTTAAACGAAATTTGGCTTGATATCATTTGATAGCCACTAGCTTCAGTCGAGCTTAACGCTAGTACGTTAATCTTGCACGGCCTCCCAGCTAGCTTAATTTTTAACTTTAAGATACACCATGGAGAACATGATTAACGACCAGTAAAATACTCCGGAGAACAATAGTGTCTGTGGTGTTTCACTCCACTCCTGTAGTAACAGTCGTGTGTCTTGATGTCAGTTTTCTAAATAAAGCTGTCGTGAACGTTACCTTTTACCAAGTAAAGTTAGCATTCGCTTATGTTGCATGCTTTAGGGTGTCCAGTGTAACTTTAGATTTAGTTTAACATGACATTTAATAGGTAAAACTTCAGGATTCACTGTCATGCCGTGCTGTATTTTTCGTGTGGTAGTGGAGAATTATGTATCGAAATGGTCGAGTGCTGCAGTTTCGCTTGTGAATTGGTCTCTGTCTCAGACTGGTTGCTCCTTTAATAACTTAGGACACTTTAAAAATGTATGTATTGAGCATGCGTTCAACTCTACTGGTCATGGGTAAATCAGCACAAGTTGTCACTAATATGACTTGATTTGAGTTCTTGTAGATGTTGAGTGCTGCATAGTTTTTGAGATCCAAGCTACTGCAAAAGTCAAAATTGGTTTACTTATCTCTGTACATTTTGGTGAGCGTTAGTTACCCCCATTGATGTTACTTCCAGAAAAGTATAGCACAGAAATCTTATCAAGGTATACTTTCCTGGAAAAAAGACCATTAGAATCTTGAGTAAATTGCATCTTATCTGTCAAGTAGTCTGTGAATGGGTATATTCCTATATAATTTTTATGGTGGTATTTGTAGAGTGTTTTTGTTGTTGCTGAATTTTCTGTTGGCGTTATGGTGCTGTAGTATAGTGATGTCTGTTGTCTTTTTTTTTTCCATAAAAAGCAGATGCTGCATGTTTTCAGTGTAATTGTGTCCCAGTTTTTGTTTTAAAATGAACTAATATAAATCTTTTCTCAAAACCCATCAGTTATTCTCCATGATTGACATGAAGCCTCCAATATCCCGTGCTAAAATGATGTCTGTAACAAAATCAGCCATCAAAGCTATCAAGGTAATGTAAACATAAGTTTGATTTTTATATTAATCAGCTCTCTAACTAACTTGATCTTGGAACACATGCACTTCCATCTTAAATCAAAGTTGCATTTGGATACATTGTAATAAGCAGGCTGCAATTTAGGATTTAGGTTATAGAATATAATAGAATAGAATGCTTTATTGTCATCATACATGGAGCATGACGAAATTTAAAGTAGCTGCCATATTAAGGTGCATTGAGAATATAAACATAATAAACACAATAATAAAAACAATGTACAAGTGAATAAAAACAATATACAAGTGACGAGCAGTTTCAGAGGACCGATATTGCACATGAGACAGATATTGCACAGATGAGAGAATGATAAATAGGTAAATAAGTCAATAAATATTCAGGGTGGACATTGACGTAGCAGTTTGTGTGAGTGAAGCAGCAATGTGTGCATTTATGCTGCGTTCAGGAGCCTGATGGCCCATGGGTAGAAACTGTTGTCAATGTTTTACAAATGCATGGTACCCTTTTTTGTGACAGTCACACTTTTGACAGTATGTCATGTGGTAATGCTCCATCATATGTTTTAATCTATTACACAGTGAAAATTGAATTAAAATAAATTTATAACTTATTTAAAAAAAAAAAAAGTATTATTTTTATTTTGTTTTTGTATTTGATCGCTGATATGCTAATCCCAGCTAACTGTTTTCACCACAGTCAAGATCATGTTGCTTACTACATGTACTTCCAGGTTTTACAAACAATGTGCCATTGTTGTGTGGTAATGACTTTATAGTGTGTGGTTGTTAAGGAGCGGCCAATGCAAATAGGGATCTACTAGACTGCTTCTATTTCTTTAAATTTAGACTGTAACACGGTCATTATACTCAAAGCATCAGCACTTATGATTTGAGCCACTATGTATTTGGTGGTATGTTGTATTTAAATAACTGGAAAAGCAGAAATACCCCTATTTGTCTAAAGTATTTACTATTATTCATTCTTTCTAATCATCCAAAAGTCAAAAGCTTATATTCATTGATTGATAAGCATTGCCTCAAAGACGACTATGCTTGCGAATTCAATTTCCATAGAGCTTACTCGCCTCCTGCAGTGGGCATTCCTCTCTGCAAAAGAAGGTATCGGTGTTTCTGAGACTTCAACTGAATGAGATAGTTAACAGCTGAAAAAGGATAAATAAATGAGTCGTCCTGTGATACCTTTTTTGACTAATTACAGAAATCATGTAGCAAATGAGAACTTATTGTTCACACAGTTTCTCCCGACCTCTGTGTTTTAGTTATATCCTGCCTTATTAAAGTATTGCCTGGTATGCTGTGACTCACTGATATGCATTTTTGTTTTTCATTAGCTTTACAAACATGTTGTCCAGATTGTTGAAAAGTTCATCAAGAAGGTATGTGTCACATGGTCTTTTACTGTATGTTATACTAAATATTTGAGTTGAAAGAGGAATAAATTGTCTTTATTTTATTTTTTTGTTCCAGTGCAAACCAGAATTAAAAGTCCCTGGTTTATACGTGGTTGATTCCATTGTTCGACAGTCACGCCATCAGTTTGGTGTTGAGAAAGATGTATTTGGACCCAGATTCTTGAAGAACTTCACAGATACCTTCCAGAACCTTTTCCGCTGCCCAGAGGATGATAAGGTACTTTATGTTTGTGCTTTTGGTGTTTTATACATTTATGATGAATAATAGTATGTTTAATAATCTATCTATGTATAATATATATCTCTCTAATGGATGTGATTGCTTTTTTTCCTTGACAGAGTAAAATTGTCCGTGTCCTAAACTTGTGGCAGAAGAATGGTGTGTTTGACATGGACATCATTCAGCCTCTGATGGACATGGCCAATGGTGTCATTGTACCTCCCCCTGCACTGGAAGGTAGAGAAATGAATTTAGTTCTGTTTGAGTAAAGAAAAGTGATGATGCAGTTTGTCCACTTTTTGATGAACTGCATGCTATGTTGTGCAAAAACGTAGTTTTCTTGTGTCTTAACAGTTCCTGCTGACTCCCAAACAGAGACACAACCTCTTGTCAATAATGCCTCAGTTTTACCTGCAGCGCCCCAGCTGCCCAGTCCTGATGCCTTAGCTGCTGTGGCACAGCTGTTTCAGTCCCCCCATGGTCAGGAGGTAAGCGATAACGTCTTCTAAGCAATTCATTTGTTTCAGTGCTCAATCGTTCTACTACATATTATTGTGTTATTTTTAAATTGCTATTCTTTTCCCTTCCTCCAGCTGCAGAGGATGCTCCAGAACTTCCAGCAGGCAGATAAGACCCTGGCTGCCACCATTACAAACAATGCACCAAACCCACCCCAGATGCCAGTGGCCCAGCTCAACCCATACAGTATTCATACTGAAAAGAAGAGCTCTTTAGCTGAGGTAATAGCAAAACTTAGCCTTATTCTCAAAATAACCTGCTGTGATCATATGCAATCACTGCTCTTGTTGACTTAACTATGTAATACATATTTCCCCAGAAACTCCTTGACCGATTTGATTATGATGATGAACCTGAGGATATAACAGCTACAGAAGGAAATGTTCAGACACAGTAAGTTTCAGAAAATATGTTTATGTTGATACTTTTTTTCAAGTTTTATATGAACGTGCAAGGGCTATAGTACAGCATAGTTTTTATGTTTCATATATCACACCATTGTATTTCATCTTTAACAGCTGATAGTCAATACCTCATGTTTAGTGCAGGTAACACAAACATTAACATTAACTAGCATGGACCTACATTTTTATCCAGGTATTAGAAGGAAATATGTTTGTAATTACATCGACTACACTATAACCAGGACATGGTCCCAAAAAATATGGTCAGTTTTGTTTTCTTTAGTTACTGTCATGTGAGTATTTGCAAAGAGTCGTCTTGTTTTTTGATGGCATAGGAGTAGATTAAGCACAATGGCACATACAATGTCATGCATATTTCAAAGGTGAAACTAAGGACAGAGTGCAAATCACACGGGTAATGAAGCTGAAATCCCTAAATCATTGCAGGTGTTTTTAATTTTATTAACCACGTTTGCAATTTTCTTGATTTGTTGTCAAAATGTCTGTAAGGAAAACCCTGGCAAAAATTCCAATTGTTTTGGTGTCATTTGATTTTAATGTGTTTTGCTTGATATTTTTGTAATATCCTGCGTGTATTTTGTCATGACAGAGGCATTCCTGAAAATGTATTTAACCAGTTTCCTGGCCAGATGCCCAACATAGATCTTCACACAATGGGACAGACTGGGGGTATAAAGGTATCCACTCATAACTGTATTATGTAATAACTGTTAACTTTCAAATATAGCAGCTCCTTTCGTCTTTGTCTTTGTTCTGTCAGGTGTCAAGCCAGAGTTTTACTGTCAAATTATGAATGCTTCAAATTTTTATCTTTTGATTTTTGTAAAGGATCAGCTTTGTGGAGGTGCAGACTTCAATTAATGATGCCAGTTTATTTATTTATTAATATTGATTAATTTTCTGTTGTGGCTTTGTCACCTTTCAGCACAGTGGAGGAATGAGTCATGGTGAACATCATATGATACCAGATGGTTACCAGTCAGTAAATGAGGCTTACACTCAATTGCAGGTAGGCATTTGAATTTGTCAACTTTTTCATATAT
>OMNN01015770.1:1043-14607 GCA_900302755.1 Chromis chromis
CCATCTGGCCCCAGTGTTATATGTAGCATATTGGCATTACAGTCATATCAATAGTCTAATCTAACTCATGCTAAGAAAGCACATTTATTTCCCAAAACACTGAGCTATTCCTTTAAGCACTATATTGAATCCTTGCTACAAAAGATATAATATAGAAATCGAACCGACTTACTTCAGCAAACATCAAGGTAGAGGAAAGAGAGATTTAGATGTATGTAACCCCTAATTAGAATCCCAAATAGAGGTGGTTGTTCCCTTATTTGGGATGGCATCTGGTTGAATCCTCGCTCAGCTCTGCCAAACTATACATGAAATAACAGCCTCACATTGGACTCTGTGTAAACAGCTTTAAGAACCCAAAATCAATGTGACAACAGTTGGTTATTCTGTAACAGCAGTGCATACACAACAGAACAGGGAAAGTAAAAAAAAACAAAATCTATGAAATACATAAAATTCTTAACATGTTTGTGCCTCTGAATTTGGTTCAGTATCATTTGGTCTCATTCTGAGATTTTGATAAAAGTACTCCAATAATTGCCTTTCAAAAGACTCTGCGGTCCTATTTCCCGATTGATCTTTGAAGTTAATTGCGTTTTCTTTCTTAAATTTCCACATGCGTTTCCCAAAGCAGTACTTAAGAATGAGTGCATGTGCATGCCATTAAGAGCTTCTTAGCATCATCTGTCTGTGGTGCTGAAGATGATGCTGAATACACTTTAAAGTAACTTTGCATTAGTAACTGTCTGTAAGTCCTGCTGAGCATTAAAAATGCATACATCACGATGCATAGGTGTTGTGAATGACACAAAAACAATACATCTTAGGTTTTATATGAGGTTAAGGGTAATGTCTGTCTTAAGCTCCATTTTCATCCTGATCAACTACAAGTCTAAGATAAAGAATAACACTTTTTATACATTTTAATTAATATGCAGGTGATATTGTGAATGCTATTCAAGCATCATTCCTGCAGGTTTTAGAGCTTCTTAAGATGATCTTAACCGTACTCATCGATCACTTCTAAGAGTGTCTTCAATTAGGATGCTTTTAGGAAACACCTCTTAAGGTTCCGGAGGTTTACATGATGGAGCTTACAATCATCAGCTCGAAAGAAGCTAAAGGAAATGCGGTTCGATGGAATTGTCCTTTTAAAGCTGGTTCGTAAAAAACAGGTGCTTGTGAAATCTAATTGTTTCTGAAGGAAAAGCATCTCTTCCGTTCTCTTTGTTCCTCCTCTCCTTTCCCGTCAACCTCAACTTGACAAGGCTTCAAAGATGCAACCTTTGACTTTGGGTCGTAAATTAGAATCAACCACTGAGTCCGGTAAACAGTGTTATTGTGGCAAGGCATAGAGACAATCAAGGAGTCACTCTATCAGACAGGGAATATAGAGATAAACTTACAGGGTCGCAGAGCACATAAAGAGCACATAAATCATACCACACAGAGTCAGCGCCTCAACCATGGGCTGCGTTCTCCTCTTCTCTGCGCTTAACATATCTAACAAAGCTGAACATATTTTCTTATGCTTATCTTATGTTCAATATTGAATATTTAATTATGACTTTATTCATTCTTTTTTTTTTTTTTTTGAAAGAATTTTTCTGGAGAAATAAAAGGACGTGAGTTAAGCCTCTGCTTATTGGGTGGGAAAGATCTGTGGTTTTTAGTTCCTTGGGAACATTAATAAGTGACAGAAAGCTAGATTAAGAAAGCTGGGATGCGACTAGAAAGAAAAACGACAAAGCTTTGAAATGCTGCCAGTATCACCAACTGCACTCTTCTGACACAGCTGATTGTAAGAGAAGCCGATAGCATAGCCAGCTTAGGCCTTTAATAATTCATTTAGTTAGGCTATGATCTATCATTTTGTACCTTCTGACATGCGATATTGAAATTTAATATTGCATCAATACAAATGATGTATTGCCAGTCGTCGGGAGAAAGGATGTGGATTGCAAAAAGATTTCTGCAAATGTCTTTTCACTCTTTTCACTCTCCCTCTCTCCCTCTTTCCTTTCCATAGCTTCATTGTACTTGAGTAGAAAGGCATAAGAGAAACATCTGTCTTTTTTTTTTTCTCCCCGCTTTACTCTCCGCTTTGATATGTGTGTTTAAAAAAATGACAAAACACTCAGGGAGAAAGTCTCCTGCTCAAGTCAAGAGAGGCTTGGAAAAAAAAAAAGAAAAAGCAGGGGGGGTTGGAGGGTGGAAATGAGTAGCAGAGGGAACATGACAGCAGTGGCTGAGGGAGACGTCATGCGTTGTCGAGATCTTTGACATGACTCTTTAGTGCGGTGAAATCCCACAGGCAATATTCGGGCTACGAACGGAGTGTTAGGTGCTGGGAACCAAAAGCTGCTGTTGGGATGTCAGTCTAGCCCGGCTCCTAGACTGGTTCATGTCTGCTCAGTCAGATAGGGATGCACCGATCGCAACACTGGCTGGTGTCAGTCTGAAGTACATTATACCTGCCGTATACAGTGATTAGATTACATTATACATGTTTCCTCCACACTAAATGCTGCAATCTGACACTAAACACAGGCATTGGATGTATATTTCTTCTCGGGTTAAAAAAGATTAATGTATAAACAACTCTTTAACAATACCAAACAACGCTGATTACTTTCTGATTTAGCTCTTGTCTAGTGTTTGTCAGTATAAAGACCTATCAATCAATCTGTGGGGTGATAATATGTTCAAGCCCTTTGTCTGGTAGGTGAAACAAGCAACCAACTGCAGGAGGTGTGCTACATGATGATGGAGACGGCAAGCTGTGTTTTCCATTTGAACTGGAAAATCCAGAGCTTAAACCCCTTAAACTTTGTGAATGTGTTGTTAAACAAGGTGGTAAAGAACTTCAAATAGCCTGATTTAGCACCTGGGTGGCCTGTTTGGGATTTTGATTGTTAGTATAGGTGAAATTTAGTGGTTTCTCCCAGAGGGGCCCCCTGGGTTTTCCCTGTCTGAAAACCTAAATCAGTGACAGGGCAGCAAGTGATGTAGAGATTCTATTTAAGTTTTTAAGGCAGGTTTGGCAAAATCTCACAAATAAATGAAGAAATCTCTGTCTGTCTGTGTTTGTGTGTGTGTCTGTGTGTGTGTGTCTGTTCTTCGCATATCCCGACAACCATATATCCGGTCCACTTCCAACTTTGTGGGTGTATTGCTGGGGATGCAAGGAAGTGCGGTGCCAAGTTTGACGTAGATTGAGTGAATGGTGATTGTGGTCTTTTTGAGGTCCTCAGTGGGCCTTTGGTTGCCTGTGGGTGGAGCCTAAGGTGCCCCTGTTGCTAGGTAGCCTCATCAAAGCCAAATCTATGATACACATGGCATTATGCACCAAACAGTGTTTGTGTGGTTCGCCACTTGAATCAGCATTGTTTGCATCTGTTACCATTTGGGCAAAAAAACCAAAACAACACAAAACCAAACCAAAAAAACAGACGTGCTTGTGTGAACGCATCCTAACACCGCTTCATCACCACTGACTACCCATGCCACATTCACTGTAATAAAATATGGCTTCTGATTGGCTTGATGATTACAGATGACGGTGTTGATGATGATAGTGATACTGTCAGTGACAATAATGATTACGACAATATGGAAGGTGGTCATTACAGTGATACTCAGGATCTTTCCTCCTCTGGTAAATATCCAGCCGAGATACACCTCAACTTTGACGGCTCTGACGTGTTTCCTCTGTTGGTGTAAAATATATTCCAACAGACCATTCGAGATGATAACATGTGTCTCTGCTGAATCAGAGGCACTGACCTGTTATTTGGTGTGTTTGTGTCAGTCTCAATCTGGTTCCTTCACACTGATGAGACTATGTGGCTGTGTCATTAACATCACATTTGTCTCTGTGTATTAGCATTTTTACTATGGATATATGAATGGCAATTAAGCAGGGTGAAGGAAAAACAGTTTAACCAACGATCCCTGCTCGCATTCGTGTGCTATTTAAGAGCTGCTCTCTTGATTTTTTGAGGAGGCTTGCTCTTTGAAAACAATACATGACATGTCCGGTGAGGCGGTCTTTTTCATGCATATTATTGTTTTGTTGATTGCGTTAAGGACATTTAATTAAAGAGAAAAAAAGCTGTAGTGTAAACACAGCACACTGTTGCTGGTGTCTGCATGGCTTCCAGGCATATTGACCTTTAGCTGTGCCCTGACACTGCTCTGAACATCTAGGAAGTCTGCCATGCTTGTAGGTGTCTGGGTATGTAAACAGTGGGGAAGAAAGACACAGTGAGAGAGAGAATTAGGTGCAGTTGGGAGGTGCCTTGGGTTGCACTGGGTCGTGGTGTGCCTCCCTACTCTCAGCCTTATGTCAAGGCTTTATTATTTCACCTGCCAAGGTCCTGACCTGCTCTATCTAAGGATCCTTCTTTCTCACACTTTCGAGACAACAGACATTGATACAAGTGCCTATTGAAAACTTGTGCTAATGCAGGGAACCCAACAAATTTGCACATCGCAGGCAGCTACATGCGTTTTAGTGTTGAAAGGATTAATTGAAGAGATGGTTAATGAGTCCTTCACTAAGACAAAAATCACAAATATTTTCTCTCTGCGATGTTAAATTGAAGGCAATGCAAGTCTGTTTGTAAAGCGCTTGCGGACACAAAGGCCATTCAGAGTGATTTACACAAGGTAAATCAGTGCATTAGAACATTTAAAAGGACATTTGCAATACATTTTTAAAAGGAAATCAGTTAAAACTATTTCACTTTGGTAAATACAATTTCTAAAAATTTCTGCAGCCCAAAGTTACTGTAAAAAAAATGCAATCATGTGAAAAAGTTAGTACCTGTATCTGTAGGTGCAGAAACACAAAAGGATGGTTTCTTGTCCTAATATGACAACAATTGGCAATAATTGGAATGGGATGCACATATTTTTTCATGTCACTGTCGGTGAAAGAAACTATTACTTGAAGTCCTCTTGCGCTGCTTGGTGAAAATGGGAATCAATAAAGAAACCTCCCTGATTTCACTTTAAAAAAAAGGTTCCAAAGCTAATAAAAACTTTCTGATTACCAATAAAATCCTACTTGGACAAGCTCTTCTCATTGTTTTGATTGATACTGGGCACTTTCTTGCTTGTGATATTTAGTCTTTTCTTCAAATATTTCTTTCCGCTTACACACTCTTTTATTATTTCCTTCCTTTCTTCCTCTTGCCTCAGGGATGTGTTTGGCAGGTCAACACCTCAGCAGGTGGGGCGTTGTGGGCCAGGTGACCTTTGTCTGTCATTGTTTTGCTCCTCACACCTCACCCAGGGAGAAGGGGAAGGAGCTTAGTGTATTACACCTGCCACTGACTTTACCATCGTCGTAGCTGGGTATTGGTGCAGGGTGGGGTGATGTTGGTGTGCCAAGGAAAGTAGGAGAGAAGGTCCCAAATGATCCGTACGCGTAGCCAACAGTTGGGAAATGCGAGACACCTTTCGAGAGTGAGCGTAAGTCGTGTAGACTGGGGGTGACTGTGGATTGAACCTCTGAGCGCTTATATTAATGTCTGCCCTGATCTACACCCAACCGGGTTGAAAAGAACCAAAACAAGCAGCTCCTATGTAGATAACCATAACAAAAGTGACACTAGATTCCAAATGCGATTTGCGCTCCTGCATGCAGCATTGAGAGATAAATCAAACGTACCTTGAGTGAGTAAGGGGACAGAGATGAAATGAAATACCCAAATGCTGCCTCCACTGGGGCCTGATTGAGTTCAGGTGGCTGGGAAGTGTCTCACCCAGGGCTAGTTGTCAGTGAAGGATCTGCTGTCTTCTCATCTCTCTGTGCTGCAGGGCTAACTGGTGAACATCGGGTGTGTTGCTTTGACGGATGTTCATGTGCCTCCTGTGTTGTGGGGGGACAGGCCGTTGACACACTTCATATTTCAAAAGCAAGGTCTGAGGAAGAAATGAAGATTGATGCAGAAAAATGGTGCTGCAACCCGCTGCCCTTTGGATCCATATATTATCATTTACACATACATGACACCTTTGTGCATGACTGTCTAACTGTATATACATATGCATGGACATGATCCAAGGCAGCACACATATTTACATGGATGGGGGGGGATTTCCTCTGTTATTAGAGACATGTGATACAATTGCATTTGATCTCCAAATAAACAGGGAATCAGTCCATCTCCTTGGTGAAGATGGCAGATGAGATGGACGAGCGCATTAGCATTGAAGACAACATTAGATTTGCTCAAAATTATTGATCTTTTGTTTGCGAGCCAAGTCGGCGATAAATAACAGTGCATGGGAGATGTGACTCATTATCACCGTGCCAAAAGCCCGACAGACCTCTGTCAAAGCACACTCTCCTTCCCCCCTCTCTTCCTCCTTCCTTTCATCTCCATCACTACAAACCAATTTAATCTGTTTTTAATCCTTCCCTCTTTTCTGTCACTGGCGCCTTTAATGCTAGGCCTCACTGTCACTATCTGATTCCCTTAAAATTTAATCCTGCACTGATAACCCTGTATTATTACATATTACACACACACAGGCAGCAGGACACTCACACATACATACACATACACATGCAAATATGTACACACAACGTTTAGTGGCTCTCTTAGTGTTTTATTCCTTTTTACCTTCTTAGAGAAGAAAAAATCCTTTTATCACACAATGGGTAATTTATATCCATTACCAGCGTTTTCAATCCTTTTCAGCACGGCTGTCACTGCCTTTGGCACACTCGTGATTAATGTGATCTAATAATAGTCTGCCATTATATTTCCTTTAGTAAAACATGTACCAACATCCTATTCAGCTCCACGAAATTCATTGCCCCTTAAAATATTTTCCCCTTTTCGTTTGAAAGACAAGATTGCTGTTTTTTTTTTTCTCCTCCTCGTTTCCTCCTAGGAGGTGATTATTTGTTGGTGTGGGGGATGGGGTGCTGGTGGGTTACTGATGGCACTTCCCCTTTTTTCAGCCACTTATGAGGATGATGAGATTCATGATTCAAAGGTGGTGCCACGATTCAAGGTGGTTTGTGTGAATGCACGAGCGTGTGTGTGTGTGTGTGTATGTAGGGGGGAAGCGTGTCTGCAGGTCAGGATGATTGTGCGGTCCTTACACTGATAGCATAGCACTGATGTGCCTTGCTGAGTGGTGGGGTTGGGAACAGCCTCAGGTGAGTAGGACAATCATTTATTTTAGAAACAGTGGAACATAACTCAAATGAGCCTACATTCATTGCACGTTCACTTTGCTTTGTATAAGCTTTGCACATTATTTAGTGTTATTTAAAGGAATAAATGCGTATAATATTTACAGACAGACTGGGTTAAGCATGCCATGACCTGTCATTTCAGTCCATTATCGCTGATTTTGAGAGAAATTCTATTCACCTCATATATTTAACTGTCCAAGCTTGACCACAATTGATTTTTAAATTTTCGTTCATTCTTTCTTTTTCATTTTTTTTCTTTTAGAGCAGGTATTTTGGAATAGGAGATGGAGAGGAAAGATGCTCCCCATAGAATGTGCATAGGATTATAGGTGTGTGCGTGTGTGTGTGTGTGTGTGTGTGTGTGTGTGTGCGTTTGTTGCTGGGGAGGTGGTCCAGCAGTGGGCTCTGTTCCCTCCCAGCCGGACAGCCTGAGCCAGTCTGCCACTCATGGGGCACGTTTCAGATGGGGCGGTGCCAACGCTCGCACACACACGCGCACACACGCAAACACACGCGAATAAAGTCGTGCGCACAAAACACACACCATCCTGGCTCCCTCCCACAAAGAGGGTTAACCCTTACTGGGTTCTTAGACTTGTATCCAGGATGAACAGGTGGTCCCACAAAACATGGGCATCCATTTCCCCATGACTTATCCTAGTGTGTGAATGTTTGTGTGTGCGTGAGGAGGGAGGGGTAGACATGGGTGGGGATGGGGGGGTGTGCACATGACTGCGTAGCTTTAGTACACCTTTTGTATATGTGTTGGATTTGTTTGGTATCAGGGTGTCTGGTGTACAGAGCAGCTTGCGGAGGGTCCCGCTGCTGTGTGAAATTGACATCAGATGGCCATCGTGACAAGAACAATATTACATCCAAGTTTCATTTAGCAAGGGACAGCTAATATATGTGTGCCGTGTGAACATTTGTTTGTGTGTGTGTTCATCGGCACCTGACCCCAGAATCTGACTGCACCAAACACAGCTGTCAACACTTTACATCTATGTTTTTCCCCTTCTGTCCCTCTTTTCTTTTTTCCAAAATGTTTTTTTTTTCTCGAATCCCTGCATCCAGGATCCTTCCATTAAAGATAACTTGTATTGAGCCGCTTCTTATTCCCTTCAATCTGCCTCTCGCTCCTGTCTCAAGTGATCCCTTCCCAGCAGAGAAAATCGAAGGTAAACCTCTTCTGAGGCAAAAACGGTGCACTCCACTTTGGATGTTTTAAATATCACTCCCTGACGGAGGAGGAGACGCGAGTTGCTTCGGTGAAAAACGTCAAGAACACAAAGTTATGTTTATCACTTGACCGCTGTGATAAGTTACTCTCAGCATCTGTTTACAACACGTAGCGGAGACCTTCTCTGTCTTTGATTCACTCTGCTTTACTTATTTGTTGGTTTGTGATCTGCGTCTCAGCCCCTCTGCACCCCAGACGCATGTGAAGTAGACATTTTGAAAAAATATGAGCAAGTAAGCAAAGAGAGAAAGCCAAAGAGCAGAATGGAGCTGAGGAGATAAACATAAACAGCAGAGAGAAAGAAGGGAAACAAGGTTTCTCTCTGAGTCAGCGTGTTTTAGTAAAGTCTGATTAAACGAGGTAGGAAACCGCTTGGGGTAGTAAATAACAGAGGTGTCAAAATGTTGCTTAATGACCTGGATATCTACTGCATGAAATATGTATCTGCAGATCTATGCAGGAGCTGCATTTTTTTTTTCCTTTAATGCCTTAATGTGTAGGGGGAGTTCAGATCTTTAAAACAAGCTTACTGTGAGTGAAAAGCGAGTTTGCTTTACAGGTTTTCTTTGCAGGAGACAGATGAAGCACTTAATGCTATACATGTTGCTCATGTCAAGTGCATTATCATTGTTTTCATGAGGAAATAATGTAAATCAAATATACAATACACAAACATAGAGGAGTTTGTTGAATATACAATGCAGGGTGTCTTTTATTTGATACATTTTTGAAGCCTGAACATGCAGTTAAAATCATGAGAATCATTCACAGAAATTACCCATCAGGATCCAAGGACATTAATGTGTAGATGCAGTTTTAACCCTATGAAGCATAAGATGAGTCCCGGATAAGTGATTTTGCATTTTTGCATGTCATTTATTTTAATAGTCAATAATGACCAGCAGGAAACTGTCGACCCGTTGTATTCTACTAAACAAATTAAAGGTACAAATAAAAACAAAATGGAATACAGTTTGAAAATATTGTATTGTACAGTATTCTGTGTTTTACTCGCAGTGCTGACATGCTGTACATTACTTAAATTAATTTCTAGCATTAAATGTTTTTGTATAGTCAGAACTGCAATGAATTTTAAACAAATGTCCTTATGTTTTGATTTTTTTCTTTTAAAGCTTTCTTCCTACATAGTGAGACAGAAACCTGTTGTGCACTGAAAGGGTTTCAATATGTTGTGCATCAGGGTTCAAATACTTTTGCCATATTGTAATTTTACCATTGTCAAGTCAGTTTATCTTCATTCATAGGGATGTAAAATCAGGTAAGCTGTATCAGTATTACAAATGTTTCTATGCCTTTTGTTTATGATTGCAATCATGTCTAGACATGCAAATACAGACAAAAAGAAAAATCATCACTGCAACATCAGTGACCATCTCCCCTGATACAAGGAGGTGTGACTGCAGGTTGATCTGTTTAACATTGATGAACTGGATGACAAACTATGGATGTCTGTAATGCATTTCTAAAGGATGCTTCTTGGAATCTGACTAAAATAATTTTTTAAATTTTATTTACAAAAGGAAATCTGCAATTTACTGATCATCAAGTATTTACTATTAGTGGGTTGATGTAATGCCACATTTATGAGCCATGCCATTGCATTTGTTGTTATACTCAATAACAAGAATCCTTTTTCATAACTGGTTTTATTAAAACATTAGAACTTGGATGTTTGGTTCTGATGTGGTATATTGTTATGTAATACTGGTGACAATTATAAGATGTAGAAAAAAAAGAAAAATGGACCAACAGGAGGAGTTGAATGAACACAGAGCTGGAGGTAGTCAGAGGTTATTGCAGCACAGTCAGCAGTGCACCAGTCGATTCACCTTCCCCTCCTCTTTCCAGGGGGGAAACCCCTTCCTGAGGAGGGGATGCTAGAAGCAGAGAGAGAAGGGAGGGGGGGCAGTGGTGGCGGTGAACTCAGCACTTTCCTTATCTTCTCTCTCTCTCCCTCCCTCTCTCTCTCTCCCAGGGATCCCTGATCAGTGCCGACCAGAAGCGGAGCTGAAGCTGGCTTAACGGGGCTAAGCACACTGTCACGCTGTCTAAGAAACTACCCCCACCTACTGTCTGAGGTGACTGTCTGAGGTGACTCAGGGCTTTCAGGGAAGAGGAAGTGTGGGAGGGTGGGAGGAAAGGGAAGGGAGAAAAGTCTGTGTGTTGGTGGGGTGGAGAGTAAGGTAGTGCGGAAAACTGTGGACTCATATGGGTATTTATTAGCCACAGAAGTGTTGCATGAATGGGTGAAACTCCACAGAAGTGTTGCATGAATGGGTGAAACTCAAATGCAGCAGGCAGGAAGGAAGATAGAGGGTGAATAGAGAGCAAAAAGATGGGGTGTGGAGCAGAAATGTCGGATGAGCCCATACAGAATGTTATTCACGCACTGTGTGGGGTATTGATGACGATCACCATGTAATGATAATGTCACATATGTGCACACACAGCAGACGTCTGGGAGTGGACATACAGACGGACCGCGTGAGCATATCGACAGATAATTCAGATTTAATCCAATTAGTTTTCCGATGTAGTAGGGTTACTCTATCTTTAAGTCCAAGCTGGCTGTGTCTCACTGCTTTGGTCATTCCTCTCCCCAGTGTCCAGGCCAGTAGCTGTGTATTGTTCATTGCCTAGATTATGTAATATTGATATGCACGTGTCTATGACTACTTGACCTACGTTTGAGGGCTTCAGATGCAGGGAGGAAAGTGCAAAAAAAAATAAAAAAATGCATGTCAAGCGTAGAACGATATACAGAGAAGCTTTGAAATCTCCACAGCATTATCAGTCTGACTGACTGAAATGGAAACCCTGCAGGCCTGTGTGGCCTGACACTCTGGCATGCTCCGAGGATGCAAGGTTAGTTCACCTAGCAGCTATTTCTTGTCCAACTGTGGAATTGCCTTTGCCATCATATTGGGAATATCTAGCCAAGGTGCGGATGAACATGTTGCATTCATCTGTTAATAGCGGGCCGAATACATGTAGCCTTAGTAGAGATTTATTTCAGTTGATATTAAAGTGGGGGCTGACTGTGAGGCTGGTTTGGCATCTCAATGCAGTAGCATGACAAAGTTAGTGAACTCTTCTCACGTCACCTTCTCTCATGCTTTCCTTTCCCAATTTTGGAAGCCGACACTAAATGGATCTGCAATCATTTAGATGTGAGTGGGAGGATATATACATATAAGTGTGTGTGCGTGTGCATGCGTGTCTGGGTGTGAGTGTGTCTGCAGCTGTGTGTCGTTGTAAAGTCAGGCATTATGGCAAAAAATGCATGAATAATTTAGCGCTCACATTATTTTTCGAATGCCATTCTTTAGAATCTGACTGCGTCACTCTAACAAATGCGTATGTCGGAAAGTTCAGGGGATTTTGTAGAGTGCCTGTGAACAGTGAGTGATGGCAACCAGCCGACTCTCAGCTCCCTCTTGTCTACCAACAGCTCCGTGTGAGCCCCGTGCACCATATTCCTTCTCAGAACTAACACCATGGTGAATCGAAACAAAAAAGGCCACATATTTTATTTATGTGTCAAATGTGTAGTGAAAGGAGGGTAAGGAAGGAGGTTGCAGGGCGTATCACTCCATCTGATATCATTCCATCCATGCGGATCCATTCTAGCAGACAGAGGGAGATGGGGAAAGGGAGCGAGAGCACAAGAAGGAGGGAGGGGAAGAAAGGAAAGCTGAAATGGTGGTCATATTGATTTGTCAAAGAAATACAGCATTGCGTGATTTGCTTAAACGTCCACATAAACCTGAGCTGTCAGAGGTGGGCGTGCATATATTGACATTTGGCCACACAGACATGGATTGTGGATTTTCTGTTTGGCTGAGCTATACACAGTCTTACCCGCTGACTTCATGTGGAAACAGCCAAAGTGGCCCTTGTTTTCTTAAAGATGTGCTTCATAGAGTACTGTGTATCCAAACTCCCCAATCTTTCTCCAAAAACTCCCTTAATTAGTCAAATTGCCCAATCGCTACAAACCGCTTACAATCTTGTGACAAAAAAAATGTAACTTAAAGTCCACTTGGTAGCTTTTTTTCTGAAACTTTCAACCACGTCTCTCCATATTCTTCAGCACATACGACTTAGACACGGTGTGTGGATTTCATATTTAGCTGCTACATTACAATTTTACTACGGCTTACATTTACTATTTTATGAGATCATAAAGTGCACTATCACTAAAAAAATTGAATGAAACCGAGTGAAACTGAATGAAAAACGAGTGCAGCATACATGATTCATGAGAAGGAATAGAGAGCGCTGACCTTCCAGGGACTTCAGGTGCCGACGCTTACCAGGCTCAGTGTTAAGCTTAAGTTCACTGGTGGGCCAAATTCCACGAAACATGTTTCAATCCAATAACACCTCCCAACATTCTAAGCTTCACTTAACCACTTGAGTCCCAGGCATTGTTTTAAAAAATACACACCCAAACTCAATCAGTCCACAACTGAAAGGCCACAATAAACTATTTTTTTCTAAGGGTAATGGACACCTTTGAAATTTTGAAATGCTGTATCCATTACCAGGCCAAAGCAAACTGAAGAACAACATTTTATTTTACTTCCGCCTAAGTTAGAGAGAGAATAACTGGCTTATGATAGTGAGTCATTGGCACTGATTCTATTGAAGCTACTGCAAATTCTTAACTGCAACTCAACCAAATTTGATGCAACAGAAATGAAGCACACCAATGTTAGTTAGTCATAGTAGTGCCAGGAGGCCATATAACTCTTCTCCTGCCTCCTGGCTGTCTGCACACAATGTACTAATAAGACAGCTTGCCATTTTTTTTAGCCCCAAATGATGTAAACTATTTCTCATTGCAGGCAACTTTCTTACAAAACTACAAAAGTATTCACTCTGAACAGTCACATTGAAACTATGACACCACACAAAGGCCCAAGAATGACGCACCTTTAAAACAATTTACAGACAGATTCAGTGTTGTACTGTGTTGCTACACACAGTTTTATATTATGTAAAACTATTTAGGAAATGTTTGTCTCTAAATAAGCACATGAATGCTACACAAAACAAAATGCTTCAAAACTGCAACACAC
>OMNN01015780.1:1980-35990 GCA_900302755.1 Chromis chromis
AATATAATTTTTATATATATATATATATATTTTATTTATTTTTTACTTTTTAATATGTATCCATTTACTGCTCTTCATTTTAATTTGAAGCTTGTCCATGCTTGTTAATCATACCATTTTTCATATTTTAAAGCTGCACAAGTGAAATTTTCTGCTTTAACAATAAACCAAATTTAGCATTTCAGCATCTTTTGGCTCGTGTTTTGGTTTAGTCTCTGCAGCTGTTCTTAGCCAAAAAGTGCTAATAAAACCACCCCACAGTAAATAAACAGCAGTCAGACACAATGGAGCATTTAGCAGCTAAATCACTATGTATTTCCTTGGTGGAGACCAAAACTGAGCTAAAAAGGAGAGAGAAAAAACTTCCACTTATATAAAAGATCTTAATTTTCCTTGTGTCACTTTGTTTTATGATACAGTAGAGTTTTAAAAATGGATGAGCAGAATCTGTTCTCTGATAATCCCGGAAGCTGAGGAGACACCATTTTATTGGCTACCGCATGAGCTCTGGGGACCGTCTCTGCCCCACAGCAATAATTATTGATTCTTGCATTATTGTTTTTACTGCTCGAGGCCACAACATTACTTATTAACTTCCAACAAACAATGACATCTGCACGCTGCAAAAACGGCCCACATGGCAACCCCCCGGTAATGATTTGAAGCTGTAACCAGGGCAGAAAATATTTAAAGCTCAGTTTATGTCTGTTTTTCATGGGGGATGTTGTGTTTATTATGTCACATTCTTTCACACGAAGTGAAAAGGCAGGAGTTTGGGAGTCCTTGCGTCCATTCACTGGGGCATTACCATGTTCTTTGATGGACTTCATTGGGCCCAAAGGAGGACGACGTAACCCTGTTTATTTAAATGCACAGCTTTGTGGGCCCTTAAATGCTGCTCTGTCTTCGTTCCTCAGTCACCGTGCTTCCATTCACAGCAAAAAACAAAAACCTTTGACCCCTTTTGTCTGCTTCATTTGTTGCTCCATTCGGTTGCAATCTTTGTGCTTCATAGATTTCTCAATTTAACAATTTTCCAGTAAAACGAGGTTGCTTCTCTTTAGACCTGCCTTTGGCTCCCCTGGCCCGGTCTGTGTGCCGTTCTGGTGGGAATCTGCACCTAAAGACCTCTTTCTGCTCTGATGTTCCGATGGGAATGCTTGCCCGAGTGACATTGGCATAATAGATTTCAGTCTTTCTGCTCTCTCCCCTCAGCTTGTTACAATTAAAACCGTAAGCAAAGACACAAAACAGATTCCCAGCCAAGCAGTCACTGGGTCTGGCCAGTTGTTCGTATTTCAGATAATAGCAGGATTATCTAATTCAGAGCGGCCCATTATTGGAGCTAATATCGAGCCTCGCTCTATACAGTGCGGGCTTGACGGGTCAATCTCCCTGCACTCTGCAAGATTATAATATTTCATCTCACAAAGGAGGTTTTAAACTTCATGTCTTAATTTAGTGCTCCATTTACTCCTTTTTTTGTGTTGATTTTGAACTTGCAGTCAAATCACTTCGAGGTGATTCACGGGTCGCCTCTTAAAGCAATGACATTATAAGTGGAAAACTTTAAGACGGCAGCTTGATATAAAGTTTTAATGCAGCTAAGTTGAAACACTTATCAGTTTAAAGCCTCTTTAATCTCGCGCTGCTCTAATGGTCCCATTCAGGTGAAAAGAACCACTGGCGCTTTAAATTGTTGTTAATACCAAGCAGTTAATGCGTTTGTGTGTAGCTTTGAATGCTTTATGTATCTGGGCTGAGCCGGCTCTGTTAGTGTCAGTTTATGGGCAGCTTTACGAGCTAGTTGCAGCTCTGCTCTCAGAGAATGATGGAGAGGCCTTGAACGGTGCCATTGACTGGGCTAACTGCGCTTCGTCTACAGCCAGCTAAAATCAACACCAGTATTATACGCTTTAGTGAAAGACCTGCCAGTAAAACACTTTTCTGAGAAACTCTGTTGAGGGCAGTCCCTTTGCGACTTCCTTCTTTCTGCATAAGCGTTACTCTCGGCTAAAGATACGTCCACTCTGAAATGTATTGTTGCAGAATATACAAACAATGACGAGTTTGGCCGACTCCCATTTTTAATGACCAATACATCCGACGTCCTTGCGCCAGTTTTGGGTGAAAATATGACCTCCTCCTCCTCCCCGCCTTAAATTTGTGACCCACCACAGAGAGGGTGTAAAAAAAAGGCAGAGGCAGAGACAGACAGGGAAGTGTGGTAATATGAGGTGTTTTATGATACCACCAGGGATAGTCTGATAATCGTGAAATACTGTAGCAGCGCTGGGGCCAGAAATTCAGCCTTCAAGAGCCTGGGCAGTGTTTCTCTTAACAGGATCATAAATTAGTTTGGCAGGTGGGTTCTAAACTGAGGGCCACACAAGACAAGGACCCCAACTGAGCTCGTGGTTTCTAACTTTCAACCACGGCGCAATACGAACTTGCCAGGTTGCTGCAAAAAATTATGTCTGCCCGCTTCACGTGTTGAGGTCCGACCAGCGTGGTGAGACTCTTCAAGTGGAGCTAACGCAGCATTTTGTTGCACATACCTGAGGTGCACTTCAGTACAAGAAAAACACGTCTGTGGAATGAGTCAGTTTTTTTGTTTTTATGTGCTAAAAGTCACATTTGATGGCTCCAAATAAGAGCTAAATGTGTGTGACTGGGCTGTGTGTGCGTGTGTGTGTGTCTGTGTGTGTGTGTGTGCGTGTGTGTGTGTGTGTGTGTGTGTGTGTGTGCGTGTGTGTGTATGAGAGAAAGAAGGGGACAGCTTTTGTAAACCAGGGCCTCATAAAACGAGCAGGATTTATATGGAGTGAACAGTGTGTCCAAGAACCACTTCTGAGTTATGTGTCCAACAGAGACTTGTCTTCAGACACTGAGCAGGGAGGAGCACTAATGAAATTCAATCATCTGGTCTGTGTTCAACTTGTTCGGTTTCCAGTCGGAGCCTCCTAGTGGCAACGTGCTTCCATTCACAAAACCTACGATTTATATAATTATCACAACAGCTAATCTGAGCTCACAATAGAAGCATGTACATAGTGTTATATACAAAAACCTGAATAGACAGATGATGTAGGCAGAACTCCATTTTTATTTTAATGAATTTTAACTGATTACCAGCAATAGCACAAAACTAGTCCTGCAATAGCTTCTTTCACTGATACTGAAATTGCATGACAAGTTATTAGTATACATATTCATTAAAATGAGTGAACAAATAAAAAGCCAAACTTTCAAATCCAGCTTATAGTATTTGAGTCAGCAACATGGTTCACCTTGCTGTGTCTTGTACTTTAAGGAAGTACTGAGGTGTGGAGGTAAGACGTTTCTCTGTCTGCCAAAAATTGTTGCAGGGAAAATCTGTAATAAACAGGTCAGGAAAATGATTAACTTTCATCTCAGCAGTTTCCGAAATAATAATTAACTTACAGAGTAATATCTGTGATGATTAACTGTTCAAGTAGAAGTTTTTACACCAAAATTCAGTTTGAATAAATTCACTTTGAAAGCATCAGTCTCTGAGCTACTTGTATATTCAGAGCATTTGAAGGTTACACATTATCAATGTATATAAATCATCTTTTGACCAGTTTTAAGACACATTAAAGTGCTATTCTTGAAAAGTAATTTGTTAATGATGTGATAAAAATAAATTCAATGGCCTGAGTAGAAATTTTGGAAACTTGATGTTTCCCACTGGAGGGTTCAAGCTTCTACATCACATTTAGACTGAACCACAACTATTTTAAAGTAGTTTCAATAACACAAAAATCATTTTTTTGTTTTGGCCTTGTGTGTGGTAACCTTGAATTATTACAGAGGTGTGACCCAGGTCCAACCTGCCAACTGACTTTTGATGTCACACCATTCCAGTACCCATTATACCATCCTGTTTAGTGTGCCAGGAAAGTATTTAGCATGTCCCAGTATGTAGTATTTGACATATGGTATGCCAAAAATACCATCAAGTCCAACTACATCCAGTTGCATTTTGCTCGTCTGACCATTCTTACCCACAATCCTCTGCACGGCCGAAGATTATAGACAAGGATTATAAAGAAGCTTGAGCTGCTGAGCGAGCACAGACAGATGACAGCTCATTTCAGACTGCTACAGATATATGAGCAGGACGGCTAAAGCACAAGGCGCAATACTGTGACAAAGTAGTACGTCCCGATTATTTGCATACAGCATGCAACAGTGCGTACTTTGTAAAGGTGGCTGCATTACTCACTGAAAGTAAAGAGAAAACGTGTATAATCTGAAACAAAGAGCAGGGTTCAAAGACATATTTGCAATTAATGCTTATCACCGGTGCTGCCAAAGAGAATGAAATTGAGGTGTTCTAAATTGTCCCTTTAAAATCAGATTGAAACATCCAAATATTAAGGAATAACCTGCATCTTTGTGCAGACTGTGGCTTTTATGTAATCAAACACACAAATTTAAAGGGTTTGCATGTATTTAGATGAAGATTTAATGATTATTTTCTTTGCAATAATATTAATTTGTGCTTAATATGTGACATGTTTTTGCTTTGGCTGCAGTGTGCATGTCCTGACATCTGAGCCTGCAGGCAGTATATGTGGATATTGTTGGAGTTAAGGTCATGGTGTGAATCACCAGGTCACCCAGGCTACAGTGCTGTGTTACCAGGAGCAGCTGTCAGAGTCCAGCTGAACTTTGACTTTGAGGTTGGGGATGGTCATCTTTGTGATCCTGAAAGGCAACACTATTTGCATAAATACTCTCACTGGGATGGTCTGATCACCCATTTGGCCTCTCTCATGTGCTGTTGGCAAGAAATCAGGTTCAATGTTGTTGATATATAACCTCAAAAGTTCAGGTTTTATGTTTGAACTGGTTTCAGTCACCACACATTCGCAGTCTGATCATTAAAAGTGAACATTGGTTTGGTTTTACAAACATGGACAGAACATAAAGCTAACAGTGGACAGGCCTGCATTGGACAGATAGGTGGGTGTGTGGTGAGCAGGGTTCATGACAGTGAGGTGGAGCGGGTCACAGCGAGGTCAACGCGACTAGCTTGGTGGTCCGCACATGCTGAGAGTGACAGTTAAAGACCCGGGATCTCCGAGGCTCAGCCACAGCGTCGAGGTTATCACGGTGACCATCGCACACTTCCCAGGTTCTGGTGACATGTTATGGCTATCACTGACAGCAGCTTTAAAGCAACTTACATCAAATAAAAGGCTGCAGCCATGCATGTAAAAGCCCTTTGCTGCAGCATATGAGCCAAATTAAATCCCTCTTGGTTTATTTTCTGCCTGAGAGGCTCTGTGTTGTTTTTTGAACGCATTAGCAAAGGTTACCAAAAAATGACATGGTTTGGGAGAAGTAAACGGTATCTGATGAAGAATTATGTGATGTTTGGATTGGATCGGCTAAAATTGGAGCTACAGTTTAGCCTATTCTAATTTAAAATCAGTGTACACACATGCAAATGTGCACATACACGTCAGCTGAAGCAGATCCAAGAGGTTTGTCCCCACTTTTTTTTTAAATCCCTGGGACTTTTTTAAGGTTGTTCCCCGAGTAAGAATGAGTCATTGGCCTCACAATGGGCCCCAGTGACAGCCCATCCTCCGCAGAGCTCTGATAGCAGGAGAATGCCACTCTGGGAGGGTTTTAGTCGCTTTATATTCTCCCCACGCCGAGGTCCTAACCCCCCTGTGTTGGCCCCCTCACCCCTCACCTCCTGTCTCCTCTAATGTGGCTTTATTGACTGTGACACACTGAGCATGGAGACGATGACCAAACAATTAAAAGTGCCCCCAAAGGAAGGGCCATTAGAGTCACAAACCATTCTGCGATGCTTTGTGTGCGCGAGCGTGCACGCGCATGTGCACGGTCCAAAGTGTGACAATACACAAGCAACAGTGGACAAGTGAGGCGGGTAGAATTCCTCTCACCACCACCATCACCCCCAACCGGCCCATGAATATGAAACAGAGCTCCTAGCTTCCTAATCTGCACCAACACCACCAGAGACAACGCAACACGTTTCTCATTTTGCTTAAATTACCAGCACATCAAGAGGATCGCATGATTACTTTGTGCTATTGCTGACCGATAAAAGTAACTCAACCCTGGACTCTTTAAACCGAACTGTTCCTTCCCGAGATTACTTTCCAACACATTCTGCTGCATGCCTAAGCCTCCACAAACTAGGTTATCAGTGAAATCGAGCTCGCTAAAGCTCGGCAAACATCTCAGAGATCAGCTGGATTATGATGAACTTCAGTCTGGGGTGTATTCAGCTGCCACGCAAAGCTTGCGCTCTGCAGAGATTCGTCTCTAATGAAGTGGGTGGAAAAACGATGGCAAGTGGCTAATGCTCTTAAAAACACACACAAATATGAGTGTTTCTGAGGGCCCTTTATTGTGTCTCTCTGGTTCTGTTCTGTCTGCAGCATGTAAATGTGAAGCGAAACCCCCATAATGAGGCTGCTAATGGTCTGCGTGACCTCTGACCTCGTGTTTCTGTTAGGGTCTTCCCAGGGCCACAGGCCAGCCTCATAATCGCTTCCATGAACTACTCATAGCCCTTTCAAATGTGACTTTTAGCCCCGCCGAAGAGTTAAATGTTAATTTTGGTGAAATGCAGCTAATGCTCGCCTGTCACTTGTCGTCAGGTTTGATTATGTTCGTGAGCCGTTGTTTGTCCTTCTTTATTAGTTTACGGCGCGATGAAATGATCTGCGTTTCATTACGACCTCCTGGAAACAATCCTGTCGACAATTTAGGCACTGATGCACTCACTCTCATCCAAAGCCACAGTCCAAACAATATTTAAGTGGATAAAAATGAAAGGTGGAATAGGATAATATGAGAAGTTTTACATTAAATGAGGCTTTTCTGATTTATCGTGTGACTGGCATTTAGAAAACTCCATCAAAGACTGTAAGAAAAATCATCTGGCAGGAAGATGCTTGGATATCTTACCTATTAAAGGCTGCTTATTCATAAATGACCATCTGTGCAATAAATTTTGCTTCATCCACATACACTGTCGAATGAATTTCATCTGTGTTACACTTTTACCACCCCCACCCTCCCACTGAGACAATTTCATTACCCTCAGAAATGACATCACCAAAACATCGGGCTCTTTTATCGTAGTTAGGAACAGTATCAATTGGATTTGCTGCCTTTAAAGAAAATTGGAAGAACATGAGCCTGAAGCGGAGTGAAGCTCTGAGAGGCACTGACGGGCTAACAGGTATGAAGAATTCACTTTTCCTGTCTGCGTGTTTTTTTGCTCACAGAGGAAATCATTAACTTATGAAAACATCCCGCTCTTTAGCGAGTTCTTCATCTGAACAGTCACAGGTGAGCTGTAAAACTCAGCAGGAGACGAGTTTTCTTCTGTTAAAGAACATTCTGGATGCTAAAAGGTTCATCCAGTGGACTGCAGAAGATTCACAGCTATAAAATGTTAAATACAATATGAATATGTAACTTAAATATTCTTACTTTTGCTCTAATCAATCAATGTTTTTACATCATTTTCAGAGACAGCATTGTAGACTGTCAGCCCTGCATAAAACAACGAACAAAATATTGTACAAGCATTCCCCAGGTAAATGCCAGCATCTACTTGATGTGTAAATAAGCGACTGTTTGCTAACAGCATTGCTTAATAAGCTTTACGAGGTGATATGATGTCAATGGTGCATTGAAGCTTGCTTAATTTCGTACAAAGTGGCCAAAAAAAAAATCAATAAATGCGAACTTAAAATGATGGTAGCAGTAATTCTGTGACAATAATGACAAAATGACAAAAACCACTGGGTAACAGAAAGATTTAAAGAGACACAGAAACGCAGCACTTAACCAGTAAGTTGCTATACCTAACTGCGATCTGCTGAACTTGAAAAATCAGTTGATTATTTTTTCAATCAATTAATCGATTAGTTGTTTAAGCTAAAGATATTTAGTTTTCTGTCACAGAGGAGGAAAGAAACAACAAAGTATATAAATTTGGAGCTGGAATTAGTGAATTTTGACTTTGTTTCTTTAAATTACTTAAACTCATTAGTCGATTATCAAAATAATTGGTGATCAGTTTATTAGCTGACAACTAATCGGATAGTCATTGCAGTTCTAATCTTTATCCAGATGTTCAACTTCCTTGAGCTCTAACCTCCGAGATAAAACATCTTAGCATACTTAAATTACTATACTATCTTAAAGTGTTGTTAGCATTTTATGTAGCATGCTAAGGTCACGGGAAATTCTCTACTTACAGGACTTAAACTGGCACTGCAGAACCTCTGTCTCCCCCCTCTGGCAGTGAGAGGAAATACATAAACACTGTTGATGCAAATGTCTCGCTATCTGTTGCCTTCTCTTTTCGACTGTAATCTTTCCTCTGAATGGCAAGCTTTTTTAAATGATCTGGAAGCTTTTCTTGGATGCTGCTTTGGTTTTTCCACAACACTTGTATTTGCTGCTCCATCTCAGTACAGTTGCTTAACTTTTCAGCTCCGGCGACCAATCATTGTCTGTTGCTATAAATCACATCCTTATTGATGCACCAGCTTGGAAATGTTGCCACAAACCTAAAATTCAGTTTGATGAGAAAAAAAAAATCATCATCCATATGTAAACAATTGAATGTAACATACTTTCATTTATGTGCAAAAATGTCTAGCTTACTCTAGCTTTAATTTAAAGTCATGTTTATATATATACTTGAGCCACTTTAATGTGTACTGTCCTCTTTACACATTTGTTGGACGTCCCATAGCTTAATCATTTTATGGGCATATCATATAACTGCAACGCGGTCAGACATTTGTTGCATGTCATTACTGTCATTCACCCTGCATTTCCTATCTGCATCTTTATTGTTGTGTCAAATAAAAGCTTAGGTCTGTAGGATGCTCATTTTTTCATCGCCTTGATCATATATTCATTATTAGAACAGATTCATTTTAGGTTTTTAGATGCTATAGAACAAGTATAATTATTAGTGTACAATTGATTACAAGGTCAGTGTATCCTTTAAAAGCAAAGTCTTTAAATCATGTCAACTTGACTAATGAATAAACAAATTCAAACACCCTCTGCAGTGCAGAAACCTCCCTCAGAGTTACCCACCACTACCATCTACTGGAGACTGCTGTGGCCTGTCACCAGTTCATCACACCATCACAACCACCTGCACCGATGACTGCTTTTAACAAGGATGACCTTCTTGGATTTCAAGAGTTGGACCCATAATCAGAACTAAACAAGAAATGGAAACCCTAAAAAACACAGCAGAAACTGATGAAATTCAGCTGACGTGAAAGCAAAAGCTCCCAATTAAATTCTCAACACGCTACTCCGGAGGATTGTTACTCCGACTTCCAAATATGATCTCAGAGCACTTGTGCGAGTGAGGAGCGGAGTTTAGCCAAAAAAACGGGAATAAAACAGCAAGTGTGAGCCACACAAACACAGGAGCTGCCTACTGTGATGAGGTCAGGCTGCTTTGGGCCTTCTACTGTTGCCAATGTCATTAAAATGAAAAACGAAACAAAAAAGCTATTTCTTAGGCCTCATAAATAAGGACTGCATGAATAGGACTCAAGTTTCCTTTTGAGGTGGCAACTAGAACCTGCAAGACGTGTGTTTGCTCTGAAAATGGACATTTTGGGGGGAATATTTTTGATTTTGTCCTCACATGTGAGAGAAAAACAGTAAATTGCAATGCAGTAAGTTTCAGTTGTACAGCCATCACTGCAGTATGATTCCTGCGATACATTCCGCGCAGTATTTAAATACATGTCACAAGCATTTACATATGATCCGAGCTGGTGATGCCTTTTGAGACAGTGCCCCCCTCTGGATCAACTTAGAGGAATCATCCAAGACTCTTCATGTCCTCACAGGTCACACAGACACTGTCCATGTGTGTGAGCAGCATGTACCGTCAGTCACTGTTAAATATTAGTTTGGTATAACAGGTGCACATCTGTGGAAGTTAAATGTCAGCGCTGTGATTATGAACAGCTATTAGAGAATGAATAGCCGTAGCTATCATAATAAATCCAGTGTTTTAGTGGAAGTTTGCTGTTCGCACCTTTTCCCTCCCTGGTTATAGAAAAGATTAATACAGCCTGTGGTGTAATTTGGAACATCTGCTCAGCACTAAAGAGGATGTGGATCCTGTCATAACATTCCTCAGACCAACAGCGTGTCATTCCCTAATCAGATGACTCCGAGCACATCCACTCGGATTTGAAGACATTTCCAGTTGACTCTCTTCACACCCAAATACTTACATAACCCCCGAAGAATCTGCCTGAAGGGGATCCGTGAGGAGACAAATGGGCCACAACAGGTCTTATGTGAATTTGGTCTGGTTGAAGCAGACAAACACCAGAGACGCCTGGAGACAGACAGCAACATCCTGGAGTCCAGAGGTCCAACGGGGAGCCTGCACCTGCTCTCAGTTTTGGAAAACTGACTCAATGGAGCTACTAGAAGTACACAGTTGTTAGTATTCCAGCAAAAATTGTAAGTGTATTGAATTTTCAGCCAGTTTTCAAAAGTTTTAAATCTTTAAAGAAATGGTTCAGCAGCTCGGAAAATAAGCTTATTCACTTTTTTGTCAAAAGATCGATACCACTACAGCTATAGCAGCCTGATCAGCTTAGAATAAATACAGGGGTAAGTACTTATCCTATATTTCCCCAAAGCAGGAGTTTTCCTGCAGAGAGGTATGTTTGCCACCCCCCTAAAAGGCGTTCTAGCCAGCCCCGAAAGAATATTACCATTCCCAAAATTTAAAAAAAATTAGCATAACATTTTACTCCAGAAGAACAGACATTTTTGTTTATAAAATGGCCAGAAATCACAGGACAATGCAGCGATTTCTGTCAAATAACGTAACACAGAATCGTTTTTACTACACTCCGACCAATCATGCTCCCTGTTGAGTGTAATCACCCCTCAAAGGCCACTCTGAGCCAAGAAAAACCCTGCAAAGGTAACAATATCCACGCCTTTAAACTGACTAACATGATGTAACTCATTTGATTAATTCTAACAAAAGTGACATATTTTAAGCTAGCCGGCTGCTGGTGGTAGTTTCACATTTACGCTGCAAACATGAGAGTTGTAGAGTGATCAGTTCAGCAAGAAAAGAGAAGAAGCATATTTCCAGTGCTGGAGGAAGTATTCCCATTCTTTATTTAAGTCAAAGTAATAATACCACAGTCTAAAAGCCACTGTTCCAAGTACAAATCCTGCATTGAAACAGTTTTTTAAGTAAAGGTATGTGAGTATTATGACTAGAATGTACTTAAAGTACTCAAAACAGAAAAATATCATCTGTAACTGGTAAATTAGCATATATATTACACCATTAGATTATTATTAGAAGTGCATCAATGTAAAAGTAGTATTTTAATGTTGTAGTTGGTTAAAATTAATTTCATTTTGAACTATTTTGTATTTTGTATATTTTTCCATTGGTTTAATTTGTAAAAACTTATATTAATAATGAAAAATGCCTTCAAAAGTGCTCTAAAAGATTATCATTTGCCAATTTCATGTCAATCAACTCATTGATTAATGGACTAATTGTTTCAGCTGTGCATGTTAAAACTTTTGGGTAATTTAATTTATAACAAAGCATTACATTTTATAAGCTCTTCATATGTTTTGTGTGCAAAAATCTTAATCAGTAAAGTAACTAAGCATTCAGACAAATGCAGTGAAAGAAAAAGGACAATATTTCCCTCTGAGATGTAGCAAAGCTAAAGCAGAGTTGGATAAAAAGAAACTACTCAAGTAAAGTACTTCCAATTTGTACTTAAGTATAGTACTTGAGTCAATGTACTTTACCAATATGTCAAACTACTCCTCTAATACTACATATTCTGCTCCTTCAGATAATGTATTCATGACTGTAGGATATATTCCATTCTGTGCACTTTTGACCAAATTATATCATTCTCTTCCATCACATTTTCCTAGCGATGACGTCCTGATTTCTGTAAGTTGAACCACACCTTGACACCAAGCATTTCTTAAACCACTGAACAGAGTCAAACCAGCTGTTTAATGCTAAGCTAACCATCCTTTAACTGTAAACACATATTGAAACAAGGAAAGTAAAAGTGGTTTCAGTGTTCTCGGCTAATTCTTGGCAAAAAAATATACAACTGTATTTCCCATAAAGAAACAAACCTATCCTTTAAAACATACTTTGCTTACAAAGTTTATGCAAAACTGTCCTCAGCATAACCTTTTCTGAAGCCGAGGAGAGCACGATGCACTGTTCAGTGTCGGACCTCTGCAAGGGCAGCAGCCAATCATCAGCCAGCACACCTTCTTTTTATCAACTGTTTCGGGTCCCTGTTGACAGTGGTGGTGCCGGCACCCGGCCGGTCAGGCCTCAGCCCCTGTCATCCCAGCATACACAGAGGACTGGTGAAATCACTAGCACATGGGCCCTAACACACACACACTCTGCCGGTGTTTGGAAAAAAACTGCACCACAGTCCTGACCCCGACTATTCTTTTAAAATAATAAAAATAAATCCACCTGGGAAACATGAGATGATTTAGGAGATCTTTAAATATTTAGAGGAGAAATCAAACGTCGGGTACGTGTTGTGAACGCGGCTGCAAATGTTAATAGCAGCAAGATTCCAACACAATGTGTGTTACTGGTGTTGGCGCATGTGTGAATGCTTACATGTTACACAGAGAGCTCTTTGTGTTTGGCTGTAAACTTCAGGAGGCACCAGCAGTCAGTGGGCTCCAACTTTATGTCAGCGACTTTGTGACAATATTTATTCAATGTTTGCATAAAATTCTAAATATACAGGTGTATTTACCTGCAAGGACGGAGGAGGAGGAGGGTGGACGGCTCCTTCTCGTGTCGTCTCTGAGGCCTGGCACTGTGGCGGTTGGTGTTGGACACTTCAGGGCAGTGATTTGTATGTGTTTGTTTAAGCCTCGGGTTTCAGGTTGAGCTGAGTACGTGTCATTTTCATTAACACGTCGGTGCTGCCGGCCATGTGACTGCAAGGTCATCTAGAGTTACACACTTTCACTTTGTGGTTACCAACAGGCTTTTATTTGACAGGCCAGAAAATATAGGACTGTGTGCAGGATATTTGTGGATTGGATTGCTCGACGTTTTCCAAATTGGTTCTATATATCATGCCAGTTCTGATATTTTTATCCATAAGACACATATTTGACTGCGACTTTTGAATTTATATGCATTTTCTGGTATCCCGTTCTTTTTTCTTCACTCAAACATCCTATGTATCTTTTATTTTGAAATGCAGGAGACAAGATATAATTTTTTTTGTGAGTGTGGCTTTCTCTTTTCAGTGGTCTGAAAGCTGCATTATTAGCCAGGTTGCAAGAGATTTATGAAGTCTTCGCGGCTCAGTATATTAAACCACTGCCGCCTGCCAATTTGCAGGGGTGTTACAGGTGTCAGTGGGAGTGTGAGGTGAGCTCAAGCTGGTCAATGGCCCCATTATGAACCCAACACGTTCAGAAAAGTAAAAAATGAAAGAAACTTCCTGGAAAAGAGCCTCTTGCCATGATTAAACTGCATATGTTCGAGAACAAATATACATACAGCTTTGCAACATATTATACATGTTTTGTACTACCGAACAAAATTAACATAACTTAATCATTAAACTTGCCCACTCTCTTCATTAGCATCATCACTCATGCACGTGCATGTACAGACTCACACAGACACAGATGCCTGCGAGGTTTCTGCTAATAATGCAGTTATTGTATTTTCTAGGGAATGTTTCTGCAGAAAACTACTCGTGCAAATTTCTCGTTCTTTCAGCTTCGAACAAAACAACGCTAGGAATGCACAGCCATGTCAGCAGCTCCTGAGGCAAAGCCGTGCGTTGAGTTTAATGCTAAAGTCAGCATGCTAACAAGCTCACACCAGAGCTGTCAAGACAGAAGAACCGCTCGTTAGTGATGTGCTTTCTACACATTAAATATTCCATCTTTTCTCCTGACTGTCTCCTCAGTGCTTCGAAACACGTGACTTTCCTCAATAGTAGCATCTTGTAGGTTTATGTTGTTGCCACCAGTGTAGTCATTTCAACTTTGTTTCTGAGAAATCGTGCCTTGTCCAAATCTTTTCTGTATAAAAATGCAAAGTGGGAGGGGTTATTTTAAGCAACCCTGGTTGTGTAAGGAAAAATCCCATATTTTCATTTTTCCATAAAAAATGTTAGGTTATTCACAGTTGGAGCACTTTGGCAGCTTGGCCTGAACAGAAGCTCTCTGGGATTAAATCATCAGCCCAAATGATTAACAACTGTGAACAAAATGTGGTTCTTTCATAAAAAGTTGAAGATACAAACCTGTGTACATGAGGTTATTAGAGGGGAAATTAACTGTCGTACCCAAGGTGCGTTTTGGCAAAAAAAAAAACAACAACATCTAATCGCTTAGCTTAAAATTCTGTCATATGAACTTTGCAACTCTATTGCATGACCGAAGGCTGAAAATATTGCAGTACCCTTGAGCATCTGCCTCTGTTGTTATGGATAATAAGGCAGTCATGGTGCATCACAGCTACAGCAAATTTAGGATGTTTTGTCTTTGAAACTGAGATGAAAAGACATAGTTGCTGAGAAACTGACCCTCGGATTAAAAATGTATTTAAGTAAAAGATTTTGTTTTCATTCTCTCAATACTAATCTTGAGGTCACACCCACCTTAAGCAAGGTTTTAAGTTAGATGAGTGTTTCTTACTGAAATGCACCTTGGAAATCATAGTTTTATCTACATAGGCTTCGACCTTTGACCTTTTTTGATCAAACAAGCAGATAGTACCGAACAGATAAAGTTTATCTTTTGAGCTGATGAGCCGACTAGAAGAGTTTTATACTGATTCAAGCTGTGACAACTGAGTTCATAACATCGTATAGGAACAATTATTGTTAATTTTGCTTTCAGAACCAAGAGCACCTGAACTAACTCATCGCACTACCCAACTAACATTCTCCTTTAGCTGATAGAAGATGTTGTCAACATGCTGTATCTTTGCTATTCATTTTAATGCTGCATTGTCACTTCTTTTCAGCCATCGAATAATATATTACATGGGGTGGGAGGAGAAGCTTTAAACGTGATCTGAAAGGGTCCAACTTTAACCTACAGGATGGTATTTTTCTTAACCTAACTAAGTAGTTTTGGTGCCTAAACCTGACCAAACACTGAGTGAAAACACAACTTAAGTCTAAGTCTCGAGTCTCCAATGTAAAATCCTATTGCATACCTAATCTCCATCCACCTAACATGGACTTTGTGGCTCTTTCAAACATCTTACCTTTCAAAGAATGAATAGGAATACAGTTTAGTTGTATAAAAACACAATATTTCTGAGGCAGGGTTGAGATTTTAAAGATCACATAAGTGATTACGATTCATCGTGTGGGGAACATGAATGTCTGTAGAAATGTCTTGACAGTCTGTGTGACAGTTGTTGAGATATTTCAGTAAAAAACACAAATGTAAACCTCATGGTGGTGCTGGAGGATCAGAGCATCATCGAGGCCATTAGGACTTTCCATTTCATGGCTTTCCAAACAATTATTGAGATATCTCAGCCTTGACCAAAGTGGTGGAGTAACTGACTGACTGACTGACTGACTGACTCTGTCATCCTCACAGAGCCAGGAATGAAACAACCTTTCAAAAAAACTACATATTCAGAATCAAGGACTGTCTGAGACGTAAGTGCATGTGGTTTTTCCATTTCATTTGAAGTCTAATAACAGAATTCCAGATCTTATGAGAACAAAAACAGCACGGCGATGACAACGCATAACTGTGAAATATGGAGGGCGAGTATGTAGGGAGGGTTCCTTTGTTATTGTCCATCAGTCACAGCCAAGAAACTTAAGCCTCTGTGGGAGACGGGACTAAAGAGGAGGACCATCTCTCAGCTTTCCCTCCGTCTGGTATTTCTCTGTCACTGTCCCTCTGCAGGCTTCTTAGAGTTTCTCTAAAAGCTCCCTTTGAAAGCAAGATTCAGTAGCATATTTCATTTCAGCTCTGGTAGGTTAGTGTTAAGCTCTGAGCTGTCTAATCTAACCCGACAGTTAATTTTGGGGTCATTAGCCATCAGAAAGTTGGCGATTAAGCCCTATTATGTCGATTTCCTTTTGATGTCATGGACCCTGAATTATGGATCTGTTCGGTTCAATTCAGTCTCACAATAACCAGGTGGCACCTCTGAAAGGTTAGTGCCAAAAAGGGTTAGTCCTGAACCTCGCATGTTACCGGAATTCATTTCCATCTGTCACGACCGTTTTGTTTGCGCAAAATCGTGTTTCATAGTCGCTCACAGTGATCCAGATGCTTCTTCATCATGATTTGAATTGAGCCCCACAGTGAAACAGTAGGCTTTTCATTTTCACTCTCCTTAATAAAACACTTGTATTTCATCAGGGTCTGTGGCTGAACCCACGTCTGATTTGTGAATTAAAGGAGCAGAGATAATAACAGAGCTTCTGTCTTACGCGACCAGAGCACTTTGTGTTTATGTGGTGCTGATGTAAGCCAGTGCAGTGGGCTAAACTGTTCCTAATTTGACCAACGAGGTTTCAGTTAGGCAGTAGGCCGGGAAAGGGGAGGAAAATAAAAATGGGGCGGCAATGAATCAAACTGAAAAGTGTCGCCACAGGAGCCTCAAGGTGCCCAAATGGAGTCGATTAACAGTAAAAACTTCTGAACCAGCCGGCGGGGGTCCGAGGTGTTAAGGCTGTACCGTCAGACAGAGTGTGAAATAAAAGCCAGTGAATGATAAAGAAGATTCAGTGCAGCTCCAGCTGGCCGACCCAAAAGGGGGACTACGTTTATTTGGCTTTAGGTTTCCTTCATCTATCAATGCCAATTATCAGAATGGGGTCTAATTGCCTTGTTATGAATGGGCCTTTTCTTTTTCTTCAACTTTTTTTTTTGTTTTGTTGGCTCGAGGCTCCATGACAGACAACAAAGACCTTTACTTTGTAGTTGTTCTTCTTTCTGACAATGACCTCAGAATAAGAACAAGACACTCGAGGCCAAAACAAATTTTGGCTTTGATTTTATTTCCCCGACTTAAACGTTACAACAACAAACTCTGTTAACGTCCCGGGGTGAGCCCTAAATGACCTCAACATGAGAACTGTGGCCAAGTCTGCCCAAATGTAAAGTGACGTCTAAATATATAACAGACAGATAACAGCACCAATGTTTAACATTCTTCTAATTCTTTGCATATAGCGTAAGAAATCTCCTCTTCTGGTAAAACCCGGTTGAACAAAGCAGAAAAGTGAAGCAGCGTCCAACAGAGAAAGACTGTGCAGCAAAGTGTGAAATAAGGCCCTGCTGAAAAATATTACTCTCACTCAACTTTTCATGGTTGAGTAAATGTTTTAGAAAGTAGTCAGACCCAACATCTGCTGCAATAATTAGATTAATCCCATCCCATCCATCCCGGCTGAGAGGAGGAGCAGCAGAGATAAGAACAGAGCAGGCCGGCTCAGTCGTTGGAGAACAGGATTGCATGTCAAAAAGCCAACCTGAAGGCTACAATTTGAGCGGAGCTACTAGCAGACGTAATCATCTCTGACTGGGGCCTTCAGGCAAACTTCACTTGGCTTCTCAGGCACCACCAACCATCGTCTGAAAGCGCAGGAGAAGTGAGAGAAGAAGGAAGGTACTCAAAAACAGCCAGGGGAGGGTCAGAAGAAAGGCATGGATTTTGATTGATCTTTAAAATCAAATCTTTCAAATTCTAATGGAACCATTGCATTTTAGGATAGACACCGTGGGAAGTATCCATATGCATGTATATATAACTCTACCACCAGAATAGAATCTGCTTAGCTTAACTCTGTCAATTTTACCAACACACAACAGTTTTTGCTCAAAGTTAACAAATAAGACAAGCTAATCAGTACACTTTAGTTCTAGATGGGCAAAGACTAGGTGTTTCTCCATTCCCAATCTTTGGTACTCGCTCTAGCTTTTTAAGTGAAGAGGATTATTCCAATTATACAATTAGAAAATGTGTCCTTTTTTTAACAACCATTGGTCATTTTGGTACTATTTCTTCTCTGCTTGTTAAGAACCTCAAGTCAGTCGTCTGCAAGCTTAACTCAGCACAATGCGAGGAGACTAACAGCTAGCCTGGTTTTATTCAAAGCATAGACTGTATTTAAAAGATGGACGGAGCCTCCAGGTCTGAAAAGTGAAGCGAAAGTGCCTTAAACCTGCTGTCTTTCACATAGCCGGCAGGGTGCGGCTCGTCTGGTTGCAATAGAAGTCAGACTGTATATGAGAAAATGATCCTACTTTCACACTTGATTTTTTTATCTCAGTAAACATTTTTCCAATAAATCTATGGTCTCAATCTCTATTTTGAGTCTATGTCAATACAGCATGATTTAAGTTGTGTAAATTAGGGTCCCATTTAGAGAAGAATAAGGCAGTTTCACACTGTAGGAACTTGTGGGCTGTTTTAAGGCAACTACAACCTTTGTGCATGTTCCGACCGCAAGAACCGCCTGTGTAGAACCTCTTACAGGGCTGTTTTTGGGGAAGAAAAACGTACCTACTCCAGGATCAATACTTGTGTGCGTCTCTGAAAAACTAGTGTGACGACAAATGCTGATTGATTGAACTGTTTGTCATTTTTCTGCCGTCTAAATGTCTTTGTCAGGGGCGGACTGGGGCAAAAAATCATCGGTTGACTGAATCAAGCACTGATGTTTTATATCAAAACTATTAGGCTACTATTAACTCTTAAAATGAAAAAGCTCACGCTGATTAAAATGTGAAGCAATGCCCAATTAATATCACTACAAAGTACAGATGTTCTATACAGTTGTTTAGCTCACTGAGCTAGGGTGCTAGCATGTGAGTTTTGTATTCTCAATCATCACCATCAACAGCGAAACACCGATCAGGCATAACATTATGACCACCTGCCTATTATTGTGTTGGTCCCCCTTATGTGGTCAAGAGGACCTCTCAGGGTATCCTATGGGGTCTGGCACCAGGATGTTGGCAGTGGATCCTTTGGGTACTCTGGGTTGTGCAGTGGAGCCTCTGTAAATCAGACTTGTTCCACTGTGGCTGATTGGTGTATAGGCTAATACAAACTGCCATTGTTTTATTTTTATATGTGCTCATAGTTACATCCAGTAATGACTATTTGTCGATGTTTTGGTGCTCTCTGAGTTGATGACTTGATCAAAGCTGTTGGACTGTAAACAAAAAGGCTGAAACATTGGAGTGGAAAAGCCGCCTATAGATGATAAAGCACCATATGCATTAGAGCGGGGCTATCTCTTGATTGACAGGTTGCTATCATTTGGTTTCAAAAGGCCAAGATGTCGACAGCCAAGATGGCAAACTTGAAGCTATAAAGCGGTAGTCCACAAACCACTGGGTGAAGTTACAGTGGCTACAACCATCTTTTATATACAGTCAATGATCCAAAGGTAACAAAATTCCTACCAGCCCCTTTAGTACATTATATCTTGTTTTTCTAATCTGAACAAAGATGTATAAATATGCATTTAAAGCTAGGCTAGGTTCATATTTACAGTACAGACATAAGAATGGTATCACTCTTCAACAAAAAAGTGAACAGGCATATAATTATGCATATTGTACCCTTTTGGAAAGTATAATTATTGGGAGATATACTGCACGGTTTTGAAAAAATAATGTTCATGCATCACATTTTTCCTCTCTTGTGGTGAAAGATGATATCATGAACTACCTTGTGTGCTGCGCGTTCATTCAAGCTATTTTATGCCTTCTAGTATTAATGACTGTCAGTGGCTGGAAACTGAATATTGGCCACTTGATGTGACAGAGCAGTAAAGTGTGATTTATGTTTCAGGGGTCTAATTGGCAGCATTTCCTCTGTCTCCAGGCTGCTCTAGTCAGATTTCTGACATATCTGAAAACCTTGGGAGATATATACTTGGCCTTAAACTGTGCTGGCTGGCCTCAGATAATTTATCTCTGTCTCGAGCTACCACTGAATAAAGAGCAGACCTGCTTCTGCGGCTAACTGTATTTCTCTTTGGAAATATCGATTTACATAGTTCAGCAGAACAATGTCTTGATGGAAATTTTTTTCAAAGCAAGAAAAAAAAAAACAATAAAAAGGTTATGGTTGCAGGCAGTTTAGGAACAGCCCATATAGTTTTACACCAAACTATATTTTTCCATCTATTTTATTATAGTTTAAATATATTACGCCATAAAATGTAAAACGATACTACAATCATTTCCTGATAAAGTAAGAAACAACTGGACTTGTTTTTGGCCATGCTGGCGGTGTGGCTCTGCGGATGGCAATAATGGTTTGCCTCAAATGTCTCAACAACTAGTAGCTACAGACGTTTATTTATCCGTCAAGATGAGCTTTAACTCTTTTTTGTTTTGTACATTTTGACCAAATACCTATAAAACCAATTATACTACCATTAGCTTTAGCCCTGCTTTGTGTTTAATGCTAACGAGTAAATATTAGCATGCTAACATGCTAAAGCAAGATGGTGAACATGATAAATACTATACCTGCTAACCATCAGCATGTTAGCATTTTGAGCATGTTAGTATGCTGTTGTTAGCATTGAGCCTGTAATGTAACAGAGTGGCTAGCAGTGCGGTACACTTAGGCCCATTTATTATCTCTACCCAAAGCCCTAGTGCTGAGAGAGTGAGTTCTTAAGGACTGGAAATGGTATAAAAAGCAGGAAATGGGACACGCTATTGTGACAGAACACATTGCTTGAAAACATCACATCACTGCCTCAAGAAAAGAAAGGGAATTTGTACATTTCATTTGCAGTTTGATCAGCTGCTAAGTTTATCACTCCCTTTTTGTGACATACTGTTCATACATTTTACTGAAAGTCAGGAGAGTTATGAACATCTGCAAATCCTATTTGATTTGAAATACAAAGAACTCTAAAGAAAAAAAAAAGTGCAGTAAATTATCACAACAGCAGAGCCAGATGCTGTCACTTAGAGATAAATTGGTTTTCTTCCCTACCCAACCCATGCTGCAACAGAAACATACCTTAAAGTCTGTAGGTGTTTTCTATCCATATCCATTCGTTGGCCATACCTGCTTTATCCTATAGAGGGTTGTGGGAGGCTGAAGTTTGTTTTGTCGTCTCTACAGGTATCTCTGCCTCTGAAGCAACATGTTTTTAATCTGTAATTATTGACCTCACCAATCTCCCTACAGATTGTTGTTCTTTTATGCATAGATCGCAGCTGGTCGAGGCAGATGGCTGCCCTCCCTGTGCCTGGTTCTGCTAGAGGTTTCTTCCTGTAAAAGCAGAGTTCTATCTGCTCTCTGTCACCAAAGAACTTGCCAAAGGGAATCTTTGGATTTTTTTGTCCTTCTCTGGTGTTCAGTCTATTATGCAAAGTGCTTTGAGATGACTTATGTTGTGAATTGGCGCTAAACACAATTGAATTTAATCCAAGACATTGAACAAGAGGCAGGGTGGTCAGGAGAGTTTTCCAGTCCATCACAGGGCTAACACAGAAAGACAGACAACCGTGAACACTCACACCTACACCTAACTAAGCATGACTTTGGACTGTGGGAGGAAGCCAGAGCATCCAGAGAAAACCCAGCACATGGAGAACATGCAAACTCCACATAGAAAGGCACCAGCCAAAAAGCAGGTTCGAACCCTGGACCTTCTTGTTGTGCCAATTTTTGTGCTTTAATATTTTCTTTGAACTCTAACAGTGCTAGTTTTAATGTGACCTGTTTTGTGTGTGTTTTGGCATCTGATATTAGTATTTAGCCCAAAGCATTACTGTAGTGGCCTCACAGAGTCTCTGCTATGGCTGCAGTGGACTGTTAGCAATATTAAAATGCAAATTTAGTTGACATTATTATTTAATTCTTGGAAATAATACTGAATGCTGTTAGTTATTTTATTTCAGATTTTTAATGTATTACTTTGATCTCCTTTTATGTTACAGCAATGCAATGAGACTGCAAGGGGAATTTTGTTCTATAACCTGTTGCTCTGTGCTTATGACAGCAAAGTCTCTGAGCATTGAAAGTATGAACAAAGTTTGCTAATAAATTGACTTTTACTGTCACTTTGTGATTGAAGATACGTTCCAAACACAATATTTGCATTTTAAATAACGGTGCATCTCTAATGCTAAAGTGATTTATGGTATAAGTGCTGTTGATTCTTTTTCACACTGTTTAACGTTGTAGAATTTATTGTTCGACACTCACTCATTCATTATGAAGTTCCCCCTGAGTGACCTCGTGTAAACAGTATCAGCAGTTAATTCATTGTGAGCTGAAACTTTTGCAGCCCTAATCAGAATTATTCACAGTTCTGTCACTGCTATGTTATGCAAACACACAGCACATGTCTGCTTCGTAAATCTCCTGGCCGTATCTGGTGCAGGGAATTATCTTAACACAGCAAGAAAACAAGCAAAGCCTTTTAGCCGTTGAGGCAGTATTGATTTGATTTGCCCCCTAAAAGGGGAAATTTATAGATGCATGGCGACTTCTCCCGAGAGTGATATTAGTTTCCCTCAGGAGGAAAAGATACTGTCTGAGTGAGGCGTGAAGAATTGGGTCCAGATTCTGCAGGAGCCTGGGCCCCTTTGTGAATGTATAACATGTTATTAAAAGAGAGAAAGTTGTTACAGGGCTGTTTCTCTTGAAGGTAACCCAAAGCTATCCGGTTCTGTGGTCGCAGGAAGAAAATTTATTTCTCGCAGTACACTGAGCACCAAGACAGCTGACGACACTAAAACCCTTGTCTCCGTTTCTGCCTGGTTTTCTTCTTCACTCACCCTGAGATGCTACCTCAGCTACTTCCATTCTCACTTTCACACAGCCCACAGTTTCACTCTGGGAACAGTTTGTCTGGTTTGTCAGGAGGTTTTTCTATGTTCAGCTAAAGTTTTCCATGCAGTTATATGTAAAGAATTGACTAAGCAGCAGTGTGGGAGGTTATTTTGTTGTGTTATTTGGTCATACATTTGCTGATAAGAGGTTATTGGTGCTTTTGTACTTCCTAGCTATGTTACAGTAAGATTCAGTTCAAGTTCAGTGGAAAAATCAACTATAAAACACTTTTAAGACTTGAGATGTACATTTAATTTTGACCTTGGAAACCTCAGCGCAGGTCTATTTTGCCTTTTTATATCAGATCATACAGTTTTCCACAGCAGATGCTCAGTTGTAAAGTGATTGTAGATGCAAGTTTGAATCTCATAAAAACAACACGGACAAGAGAAGTGCCACACCTCTTTGCAGGTAAGCAGGTTATAGTAAGACATCCAGGTTTGCCTTGCAACCATCTCATGCAGACTTAAAGCAATGTGTGGCTTTTTACAGGCCTCTGGCTGCTACAGATAACAGATTTATTTTTTATTTTTATTGTCAGAGTACTTTGACTGGTGAAGAACAATCAACAGTTGCTGTATGCACAGTCTCTCCCATCTCAGCTACTGAAGCTTCTCCTACAGAGGAGTCATAGGTGTCTTGGTGGTGTCTCTCAATAGTCTCTTTCTTGCACAGTCACTCAGTTTTTCATAACAGTCTCCTCTAGTCCTTCTATTTCTTAACGATGGACTTAATGTACTCCAAGGGATATTCAGTAATTTTGAAAATGTCTTGTATCCATCCCCTCACTTATGTTTTTCAATAAACTTTTCATAGAGTTGCTTGGAGTGTTATTTTGCCTTTATTGTGTAATTATAGCCGGGACCACTGATTCAGCAGTGACTGGACCTTCCAGATACAGGTGTCTTTATATTACAATCAGTTGAGACACATTCACTGAACTCATATTATCTTTTTCCCTAAGTGTGTGACTTCTACCACCAACTGGCTGCACCAGTGTTGATTTAGGTGAGTCACTTTAAAGGGGGTGGATACTTCTACAGTCACTTATTTTACATTTTATATTTTTATTTAATTGGCATTACTTTGTAGAAATCTGTTTTCACTTTGACATGAAAGAGTCTTGTTTTGTAATTTTTTTTACAAAAAGCTAAACGTAATTGACCATGATTCAATGTTGAAAAGCAATAAAGGGGCGGTGAATACTTTTATAGGCGCTGTAAAGCTACAGACACAGAAACAGTCCATTCCTGATCTGGGCAGAAGCTGTGTGTGTTTCAGATACAAACTTAAAAGACACATTTTTGGGGGGGACCTCAGAGACACATTATAACTCACTCACTAAAAAGGAGTATGAAAGGTGACTTTAATGATCAAGAAAGTGCAAGGCACCAATGTGCTCTCCCTTTTAATTATTTTTAGTGGTGAAATTGTTTTTTATAGCTACAGAGAAACATAACACAACACATTCAACTATAGAGAGAATGTAAGAGATGTTGAACACTGTAGATTTAAATATGCAAAATGTGACATTGTTTACCGGAGAATGAACACATTTGCTTCAGTATAAGTATTAAAGCTGTAAAATACAAAAACATAACATAAAATTACAACATATTAAATAAGATTCTCTCCAAAACAGTGCATTTATTCAGGTATTCTGCACACCTTCACAGCTGTTTTGATTTTCTCTGGTTGATCGGAATTTTTCATGAAATTTTAAGAACTCTGCAAAGAAGCTAAACATTATAAAGTCCATAATTCCTGTGAAGGTTTTCAGTCTTCCATTTAAGCATTTATCATAATTGAACTTCTTTGAATTTAAGTTAAGGCTTTCGGTGATGTATTCTGTTTGTATTCTATTGCACAATGGTGTCTTGGGAAATTATGTGTGCAAATATGTCATCTGTATGTAAACACATGCACACTGGCAATCTTGCATACATGGTTCAGGCTATCTCTGATTTTGTCTGGCTCACATGTGATAAAACTCCCATTTTTTCCATCAGCAAGCAGCTCAGTTCAGCAGAACCAACTGATGCATCTGTGGAACAGGAAGGTTTTTCTCAGCGACAATCGGCAGAGAATGCTGATAAGAGAATTGCACAGGTACAGTGTGATCTTGGGTTGACAGGCAGGCTGAGCAGGTATAAGAGAGCTGAACTGAACCGACTGACACCATGCTGACACCATGCTGCAAACACTGGCCCTCCTGCTGCTCCAGGCAGCATATGGTGAGTAGCTTGGCTTGGTTAGAGGAGCTAAAGTCGTGCAATCCTGTCAGACATTGACGTTAAGCACTAAAGACATCTCAGTTATAGAATCTATCGCTGTCTGCTTGTAGTTTTTGGATGTGGTACACCTGCTGTCAAGCCTGACACCAACAGGGTTGTGAACGGAGTGGATGCTCGCCCTCATAGCTGGCCTTGGCAGGTAACTATAGTTCATCAATGTGTCGTAACTCTTGTATTCTCTCGTATAACATTTCTGTAAAATAAAAATGTTCATGTTTTTGTCACAGATATCCCTGCAGGTGAAGCATGGCAGCCGTTTCCATCACACTTGTGGAGGGACTCTGATTGCACCTCGCTGGGTGCTGACTGCTGGGCACTGCATCTGGTGACTAACTCACTACTGCATGGTCAAAGAGTGAAAGCTGAGAGTTACAGACAGACGTATTGCATGAAAAGCATGCAGAAACAATGCAGTGTGATGCAAATGCCAAAGATGTAGAAGCAATTAATATGAGGGAAATACTACTGCTAAATGCATTGCTAAATAAAAGCTACTGCCTTACAGGCCAGGAGATGTGTACCGTGTGGTGTTAGGAGAGCATGACATGACCCAGCAGGAGGGGACTGAACAGATCAGAGACGTCCTGCGTATCGTTGTCCATCCCAAATGGGACATTGACCATGTGGCTGCTGGGTCAGTATATTTCGACTGATAAGGAACAAGCTTCACAGACACTTTCATCTCCTCGATCAGTAAAAATCTAACTATAACACTGATTGTCCCCCAGCAATGATCTTGCCCTGCTGAAGCTGGATAAGAGCCCCATTATGAATGACAGTGTGGGCGTGGCTTGTCTTCCAGAGGCTGAAGAGATCCCTGCCCATGGGACCCCATGTTACATCTCTGGCTGGGGAAACCTTTACAGTAAAGTCACGGTGTCCATTTCTGTCTTGCTGTTTTTGCACTACAGATCACTGCAGGTCATTAATTAGTTCTATCTCATTAGGACTGAAACACAGCAAGAAGAACTCAGTTTTAACATTAATGATTGCTCAAAGTCATGCAATTACCTCAGTATTTGTAAGAAACAACAACTTCAGATTCAGTAATTATGTTACATTTAGTCATTCATGTGCCATTTTACAGGCGCATTAGAACGTGAGGTTACAATTTCTGATGACCTGTGTGAGAAACAGTGGCCTTCATTTTAATTTGTGTCTGTTGACCTGTGATAGACTTCCTGATAATTACAGGATGTAATGACTTTTTTTCCTCCAGCTGCACATCAACAGAAGACCAGCAGGATGAAAATTATATCACAGGTCATCAGAAACTGTCACCTTATTGTGCCTGGAAATTGAATTGGAAATATGTAATTTAAACGATTTCAGCTGTTTTACATTTTAAAGACCATTTAAAGATCAAAAACAGACAGTTAAATGAGGTCCATACAACATCTCCCCCTTTGGTCACCCTTTGTGGGAGAGCCACTCAGCTTTACTGCCAGGATTTCCCAGTGGACCCCCGTGGTATTGCAACCAAAAAAAAGCTTCTGTTGCCCCATCATTATAAAAGAGACACCTGTGAAATAGTTGACAGGACAGGATTGGAAAAACCTCCCTCCAAAACCCCCCTTGAAAGCTACGTTTTATTTTTATGTAAAGTCTAATTTTCGTGTGCAATCATACACAAAAAAAATCCAGTATTCATTTCTCCTTGATGCAGTTTTTTGGATCAGGAGAAACAGTCAAAATGTGACTCCCTGTGACTTTAAAACATGGGTGTATTAAGAACTCTGAATATGCCGTAGAAACTTGTGGTCACTTGTGGTATTGCAATGTCAAAATAACCTGCAGCCCAAAAAGCATTTTTCCATTTAGCCACCATTATAAGGTAGCCATATACTGACCAGACACCCCTAACTACAAAGATGTTAAGTTTTTCCACTTTCTATTATAGCATTGTAAGCCCTGTATGTTATATATTCCTCAAGTCTAAAAGTTTAGAGTCTAAAATTTTTTTTTCGTTTGTTAGTCCATTGCAATATAAATTTTATGGGCTCAGCAGTACTATGTGGATGTCGCCAGCAAGGGAAAAACCTAATGCACATGTGCAGTGGGCACAAGCAAACCCAGATATTAAAAAACTTTTTTGGCATCAGACAACCAAAGTCTTATGAAAGAGAGAATTTGAATGAGCAGATGATAGAGCACTGAATACAGAAGAGGGCAGTAATGCAACTTACAGGATGCCAACTGCTGTAAAACCCCAAAAAGGAGAGGGAGAAGAAGAACCATAGTCTTATGAGACCTTGTTTGTCCTGTTAACATTAGCAAAGGTTACGGCTGCATTCAGGAGTCAGTTTAGTTAAATCATTGAAAAAAAAAAGTACAAAAAAGCTTCCATCAAAGTTTTCCTTGCATAATGTAACAGTCGGGTTTTGTAATTAATAAAGCAAGGCAATTAGTTTTCTGAGTAACAATGATGACTTACTGGTTACAGTTTGTCCACCAGTGATTATTACCTGACACGTGCATGATACAGTATTTGATGTGTTTCTGTGTTGTCGAGCAGCTCTGTCCTCTCTCTGTGTTCCAGCCCACGGCCCCATGCCTGATAAGCTGCAGCAGGCCTTGCTGCCTGTCGTGGAGCACAGCGTTTGCAGCCGCAGCGACTGGTGGGGCATCAACGCCAAGACCACCATGATCTGTGCAGGAGGAGATGTTGTATCTGGATGCAATGTGTGTGAGGCATAGACAGAAAGCAGCTGTCAGACCTGAACTACCTGCCATGAATAAGGTCAGCTACTTCATACTGCGTCTCTGTATCTGTCACTCTCTCAGGGAGACTCCGGTGGTCCTCTGAACTGTTTGGGTCAGGACGGTAGGTGGTACGTTCAGGGTGTGACCAGCTTTGTTTCCTCCCGTGTCTGCAACGAAGTGAAGAAGCCCACCGTCTTCACCCGCACCTCAGCCTTCACCGACTGGCTCAGTGAGGTAAATTAATCGTGTTTTCTGCCCTGTTTGATCCGCAGCACCACCTCACTTCTGAGTGAATCTATCTCTAGAGACACTGAGATGCCCCGCAGCCAATGTCACTGATAAATAAAACATTTTACCTATCAATAAATCCTGTTTTTTTCCCCCAGGTCATGCTTCGATACTGAGGAGCTGCTGGACGCTAATTGATCAACTCCAAAAGATAATGAGATCCCACGTCAATATTGTCTCTATATGGAGCGAACTCATGTGCAGGTTTCACGTCAAGGTCAGAAACAGAGTTGTACTGTATTTAAAAAAAACATTTGAAACAAGGAGAGACAATATATTTCAATAATAAATTGTTAAAAGTGAAATACTTGAACTGCCAGTGTTTTTCTTGCATATTTTAGTATCACACTGGATCCATACAGCACAATTTGTGGGTTTCTCATTGAGATTTGAACTCTCAAACCTTCTTTCTAAACAAAATCAATCCTTTATGTCAATCAAACGCGTCCTTAAAACACAGGCAGGAAAGCCGTAGAATTATCTCTGTGGTGCCACTTCATATTTCATCTCTCCTGCCGTGTGATAAGAAGAGAGAGGGATGGCTGCCCATTGGCGCGCGTGGAGGACTTATGAATTAACATTTCCTATCAATCACCACCAAGGTCGGCCAAGTGTCGGCGCCGCTGAACACACTGTCTGATGCAGGTGGGAGCTGAGCCGGAAAGCAGCGTTTTACATCAGATAAATAGCAGCAATAGGTTACCTTGATGCACGACCTCAGCAGTCCAACGCATCAGATAACAGCAACCTTTGACAAATACACGTCCAGCTTCTCACAACAGGCCGTTATTTTTAGCGTGATGGAGGGTAATAATTAGATAGGGTACATGACCAGCTTATAACTTTTAATAAAAACAGGGTTCTTACAGCAAAATGCACCCAAATCAGATGCTTCTCTGGACTCTGATGAAGACACAGGAGCTTGGAAACGTTTTATATAATTAAAGGTTGTGATAAGTGCTCCAATTCAAAAGTTTGTATTAAATGAGTGGAAATTGAGTGAAATTATCAGATGACTGTCAAAGGAAATAAAAGTGATAAAGTCCAATATGTGGGTTCAATGACAGCATCCAGTCTGCTGCCCGCTGACAAAATTAAACCTTTAGTATCTTCTTTGGAAATGCTTTTCAAAGCCTTCAGAGCAGCTGCCGTCAGCTCATGTTTGTTTTCAGTAGATAAAATGCTCAAGAGGGTTTAAATGTGATGACTGTCTCGGCCAGTCTGAGACCTTCCAGCTTTTTTTCTTTTTGCCACTATTAAAAGTTTGGGTTGCACAAGCAGTGCTTTTGAGGTCATGGTGTTGACTCAGGGTGAAGGTCCAGGAATTGCTTTGCACTTGTGAATTCATCTGGCTATGAGTCAGCTGGTTCCAGCAGCAGCAGCTCCATGCCCGTGTCATGACACGACCTCCTCCATGTTTCACTGAGGAGGTGGGATGGTTCGGATCATTGACCCTCCCTGTCTTTCTCTTTCACTTTGGTAAATGTTCATATCGGTCTAATCTGGCCATACAATTTTACTCCGACCTTTTTCTGGCTTGTATTGGTGCTTTTTGGTTACATTTTACTCTGGCCTTTTGATTCTTGGCGCTTCTAAAAGTTAGCATCCTGCAGTGCAGCCATCAAAGTCATGAACTGTAGATCGTGATACAGCTGAGCTCTTTCTACTGGCGCTGATGTCGCTCACTGTTGCTTTGAGGTTCCTCAAAGTGCAAAGGTTGTTTCTGTTATCAGACGAAGCAGTTGTCATCTGGCCACCAAAAGTATATTTTTTTCATTATGCCGAATCAACTACAGTTTTTGAGAATATTGTAAATTATAATGCTGGATTATAGATCTGATGCATTAATGTGTACTTTCACTTTAATGTTGAAGCTAGTGAAAGCTCATTTTAATGACATTATACATTTCCATGCAAGCCTGCGAATTTTCCCCCAGGGATCAATAACGTTTACAAAGCAACTGAAGTCATCAGATAAAGTTAGGTGAGTATAAAGTGTCTCTGCAATGTAACACAAGTAACTAAAATGGAATTTGGTGTTTCCATGCCCAAACTGTAGAATATTGTTGCCCTTGAGTACAGATGCAAAGTGAAGGAAAAACTGCCTCCAATATTCTCTGCAGACTCATTAACCACCACTTTTTCCTGGTTTCTAACCTTTAGAGAGAACTGATCTCAGCTTTATGCAATAACTGTGGAAACCAAACTATATGGCTACATAGGTGAGTCCAGCTTTGCCTCTAACCCTGACATGAACACAAACCTTTTGATATTTACTTGTCCCCATCTGCTGGTGCATGTGGGAACTTCACAAGACCGAACTGCAGTGGTGCCTGCTGTAAGCTCTGCAACATATGACTTCTCCGTCTGTAATTAGATTTAAACATGAGTGTAATTCCCACTGGGAATGGTTTCCAAATCTTGTTTCTGCTGATTTTCTCACTGAAGTCTTGTCCAATACCATGCTCCCACTGTCCAGCCGTTAAAAATCAGGAGAACTTATAAAATATTGATGCTATTTTGCTTTTTACCCGTCAGGTTTGCTGTTCAGGCAACAAATCCAGTGCTTTGTGCCAAATGGAGCCTGAAGGAACCTGCAAACACAACTCTGGGCCGCAAAGGTATTTAATCCCTGCATGTTTTTATTAGGTTAAAGGTAACTGTCATTTAGTTACACTTAATTTAATCTCAAAAAGCTAAGACAGATCAAGAAGCAACAGTAGGATTGTAAAGTAAAAGGCTGCAAAGATGCAAAAACAACATAATGGATCAGTCTATGTCAAGGAAATTAAACATGATCTTAAATAGGATTAGTGAGGGTTTACACCGCATTTCTTTAAAAATTTAAGGAAGAACAGTGACAATTTAATCAAAATTTGCTGTTTGCTCAATTCATTTAAGCCTAAAAGTAGCTGAAAATACAGATTTCATTTGATGTTTCCCTAATAAAACTGATAAAACATTACAATTTTGTAGGCTAATGAGGTTTTTGGTAACACTTAGTGAAAATGTTTGAATTGTTAATGATTATTTCTTCAGTGGCTCAGTGTCTGAGGAGGGTCACAAGACCTTTACTGATACTCAGCCCCACCTTTTGTGCTTCCGACACAATAAACTATATGTAACATGCATCACATAGTGAGAGGACGTTGCTCCAGGTGCAAATACCTGCATTTTCTTAAGTATAATCTGTACACTATGCGTTGTTGAGGCCCTTAAAGAGTTGATTTTAAAATAAATCCCTGTAGCTTACAGTCTCTGAATCCACACTGTGGCCATGTGGAGGCAGCAGGGTCTCACTCAACTCAACTCAGCATAAGCATTTTGTCTTTATTTCTACAAAATATTAACTGTACCTTTGCATAAGATGTGAAGGTGTTTCCCCTTTTTTCCCAACATGTCCAAATGTCATGTTATCTTAAGCAAAAAGGGGCTTTCCGTGCTGCTAAAGGTCAAGGTGGATGATGTAATTATCACTGCTCTTCTAAAAGGAAATTCAGAATATACAGTTAGTGTCTGCTTCAATCTTTCAAATTGTCTTTTTGGACTAAAAAGATTGGCATGGACCTTCCATTGCATCCAACGTCTGTGTCACTTTGGCCGTAAGCCTGATAGCTGCTCAGTCTCACCGCCCCTTGGAGCTTCAACCCGTTTGGACCAGTTGTAACAGCTGAGTTTTATGATTTTATAGATTACAGCACAGCCTACACACAGTGTAGTAGTACAGGGCGGCCCCCCCCTTCAGCCTCAACATGAGGGCAAACTGTGTGACCCTCCGTGGACTGTGCCAGCATGGCAGATAGGCGGCATCAACTCACAGGCCCTGCAGGCAATCATTGACTCTGATACCATAACAATCCTCAAAACAAAACATTTCAGATGCTTTATAGGAGGATGAGGAGAATACTTTATACTCTTTTGCATGGGGGGAGGGAGATGATACGAGTTTGAAGCAAATAGGGTTTAAAAAGAGTGTTTTTTTAAAGACAGAAATAGATAATCACAGGCATGGCCACGAAGTATTTTGATCAGCATGTGGGTGGAGGGACAATTAAAGCCGTATTCCAAAGGTTAAAGGTAAGAATCGCCTGATCTTTCCATCATATGTGGGTCTCATGAAGTCACATGGGGCGAAAGCATTGCAACAAACCTAAAGGGTTAGTCAATAAATAACTCGGCAAACTGTAAAACACAGCCTCTTTAAGAAGCGTCTTCATACTTGACCCGAGCACTACTGTGTTCACTGCAGAGAGGTCAAGGTCGCAGCCAGAAACGCTGCTGGAGCCAATCATATTCCTATTACACAGAATGTTGCTGCTCATAACTGCACAGAAGCTGAGCCTCTGGGCGCAGGCACACACAAGCAATTATCAGAGAGATAAATAGATATTTAATCAATAATCAGCTAATGATAATGTGCCACACCTGGCTTTTATGTCTTTTATCTGCCAGCTAATTATGAGCAGCTAAGAGTTACTTCGGGTGAAATGAAGTAATGTTCGATGAAATTATGGATATGTATCAGGGATTTAGTGCTTTTACAAGGGAAACATTATCCATATATTCATTTTTATAACAATATTAAAGCTTTTTTTTTTATGTGGTATGATTCAGGTTTGTGTTGTATAGAAAAAAACACCTTAACATTTTACATGTTTTAAGGAGACCCTGATATGTTGCCATGGTTTCCACAACATCGTATTCGACATTGCTCCATTATTGCAGCAGTTACAGCTTTGGGGGTGGATGACAAAAATACTAAAGTCCAGCTCGCTTTGCCTTCGGGGCTTTCTAGCAGAAGCTTTGGGAAGTTTAAAGACTGGCAAAGTCCATGTAGGGAGGAGACTGTGGTGGATGAACTGGTCAAACAGGACTTTCACCCAGGAAACAGCAGTTTGCGTTCTGTGCAGAACCAAATGTTTATGTCGAGATATCATTTCTACACTTAGGTCACTTTGCATTTTTGTTTTTTTTTCTAAAAATTATTTTCAGTTTTCAGCCCTAGTTTGGTAAAAAAAAAAAAACCCTACTTGTTCAAGTTAAGAAAAACATTGTGGTTTGAGTTAAAATAGATCCTTTTAATTAATCAATCAGTCAAATTTAGCACTTTTTAAAAAATAAATCAACTACAGTTCAAATGCTTTGCAAGAAACTGATATAAAAATAGGAATGTAAAAATAGATTTAGAGACTAATACATGTCAAAACAATGGAATAAGACAAGATATTTGATAATTAATAATACATTTTATGCTTTTAGTATTTCTGCCTTTACAATCTTAACCTAGTGTTAGGCCCCTTTCACTTCTTTACATTAATTTGACAACATCTGAACATGTCAGCTTCATGTGTGAATAAGCCTCTGATCACTTTTCTTTAAAAGTTGCACCAGTAAACTTATAAGATTCAATCTAGTAACATTTATGTGTCACTTTAAACAACACCACTTGTCTGAATTGCATCACATTAACAGAAAGACAGCACAAGATTACAACATACTGAGAATGTTATGTTACATTTTGTTAGAAATTGTGGGCAACATGACAGTCTTAGAAGTGATGTTTTAAATAATTTGATTTCATTGGATAGTGTCTGAATTCAATTCAGTTTTTCAGTTCAGTTTTATTTATACAGCACCAATTCACAACATATGTTATCTAATAGCACTTAACATAGAGATATATCAAGATATAATATAAATAGATATACATATATATAGAAAATAAATACAAAACTTTTAGTCTGACTCTTTGGATGTAGACTGCGGGGATAAGC
>OMNN01015783.1:14518-33885 GCA_900302755.1 Chromis chromis
AATAACCATGCCAAAACGAAACGTCAAGTGGCTTAAGTTATTCAGGAGGTGCTTTACATGGAGCAGATATACTGCATATCTATGGGCCAAGGTTGGATAGATTTTTACAATGTCTATATCCACCTTTTAACTGTTACGCACTGAAACCTAAGAAACTGACAGGACAGAGCTGTCAAATGTGCACCCATTATTTTCCTTTTCCTCACATGAAAGGTTCCTTTTCCAATCTTGAGGTTTTGACAGAATTTCAAGCAGGCACCGACTGCGCTGTTATGGAACAAGTCAAATGAGCGAGCTTTCATTCTCATTACTGAGACGAAAACATTTTGCCTCGATTCTCATTATTACTTTGAGCATAGGCGAAGACCTGGCCTGACACTCATTTTGGATCTCACCTGACTGACACATCCTTCTACAGGCTCCACTTCTCACATGACGCCGGTACGTCTGGAACAAGGTGTAACAGCTTGTTATAGAAAACTGACCTCAAGAAGATGTCGATGCATGCGTTTCCTCAAAGTCAAGGAATAGACGAATCAACTGAGGTTGGGTGAGGACAGTAAAGCTGGAGGAAGAGGAAGTGAGTCATGTCAAATAAACAACGAAAGAAGTGTCACAGTTGGAAATGTTCTTGTGGATTCACGTCATTTTAGACTATTAGGATGCGTGATGTGCCGCTGGCTATCACAGCACCACACATCTGCTCAGGATGTGCTTTCTAAAGAAAGATGAGTGTATCAGCAACATCACACGGGGACAAGACAGACACCTATGTTCTCCTGCTACTCCATAGCAAGACTGACCTCTGATGCTGTCCTCGAAAGAGGTCTTTCTCTTTCATGTCTATTACATTTTGTGCACTTCCCTTGTTTTTGTCCTTTGTCTTTTTAAAAAAAAAATCTTTTCCTCAGCATTCATCTTTTCTTTTGTCACCTCCTTTCCCCTTCCCACTTTCTCTGCAGTCCACAACCTGCTGCGTTTCTTTCAAATTAGTTGATTTTTCACTGCAGTGGTCTCCCCCTCACCTGCACACAAGTCGCGCATAAAAGTGCCAAAATACATTAACAGAGAATAGCTTAATTAGCCTTTGTGCCAGGAACTACCACCATGTTCCCAAGGTGTGTTTTCATTAGTGAATGTGCGTAGAATGTGATATAAAGCTGATTTACACTTCATTTTAATTTTCACTTTGATGTATTTAAAAAAAAACATACCCTATAAACGCGATACAAGACATTTTATTTTATTATATTTTTTGCAATTCATTATTTCTGTTGATATCCTTTACTAACATGCAGATAAACACGATAGAACATTACTGTAGATTTCAGATTCTTTTAATTAAAATGTGGTAAATGGATTTTATAAGCAGAACATTCTTTTTGTTCTTAATAATGTGATTACTCAACAAAGACTTAGATAAGAAAGAAAAAAAAAACTAGCACACTGGGATATTGGAGTGTAAATTCCACCTCTATCCGTCGTCTTTGCAATATTCTAAGTGCTCTCCACATATTCATACAGGCATTAACTCGGTAAATATCAAAAAGCCCCTCGGGACCTTTTTAGCACACCTTTCAGAGATGTTCAGGCTCCTTTATGCAGAAAATGCTTCTCCACTATAATGGGAAGGTAAAGATGGAAGAAGCTGGTAACGTGATATAAATAAGCTGTTGTGTTTAGAGAACACGTTGAAACAAACACATATTCATAAATGTCTTTTACAAGTGAAGGAAAAAATATATAAATTTCAGGCAAAATCATGAAAACACAGTGAACTGGACTAAGAGTCTAATGTTTCGTACGCAGGGATGGATGTTGCATACAGGGTTTAGGAAGGTAACAAGTTACAAATATTTCATCCTTTTGAGGTGCTATTATATTTCACATTAGCTTTAGATATTTGAATATAAATATCTGCTGTGTACATTCCTCTACTTGAGAGCATCAAAAAGAAGATATTAGATATGTACTGCATCACTCTCATCACAAAGACACACTTAGCTGATATCTCTGTTGTCTGTTTTCTATACTTTACATATGATATTACAGAGATATTCCTGAGACTTGACAACAGCACGGCTTGGATTGCAATGAGGACTCCTGCTGAAGCTGTTAGAACCATACCGCCAGAGACATGAGTAATTACACACTCCTGTGGCGATGAAGCATAACCAAGTGAGGAGGCATATATTTGCCATGCTATAAATACAATTTGATTGAAGGGATAATTATTTGGCAAGGAGTACATGCATTAAGCAGGCTTCCCACTATACTGTAAGACTTGAAGTGTGCTGATCAAATACAATTGAATTTTACACCCCTGTTCTCTTTCTGTAACTGTCCAGAACTCGGGTTATATAAAAGTGGACAGAATGAAGTCTTTGACAGGTGGAGATGTGCAGTGGTAGTAGATACAATGGAAGGAAATGTTATTCTCCTCCCTTTTTACCTCTGTTTCATTAGAGTAGGCTGTATATGACTAAGACATTTTCCTGAATCCATTAGCAACAGTGAAAGAAAGTGGTCTCCTTCCTTTCTATGTGTGAAAAAATAGCATGTACAGTATATATTTATATGTAAGCATATGTATACTATCTACCGAGGGAGCTGTGTGGTAGTTGTCACTAATTAGGTCTCCTCCTTTATTGGCGTGTAACTCTGGTCGTTTGCAAATGACAGGTCCTTTGAATCACACTCTTGACTTTACAAGCTTTCTTAAATGCTTAAATGAGTTCATTGTCCTTGATATTCATAGTAAAGCACCAATAGAAAGGCACACAATGTGTAGTAAAGATTTTGGCAGATAATTACTTCAAACATAATCCATTGAAATCAAAACACCAATGAAGATGACATCCAAGTTTGTTGGCACCTGGAGGCTGATCAGTCTCCAACTGTAGTTTGTGGGAGTGTTAACAATATAAATATCCGCAGGCTCTGTGGTGCCTGTTATTGTCTCACCTTTCTGTAGGTCCTCCTCCATTTCAAACACCCTCACCATACACTGCCAGCATGAGCACCTTTACAGGGAACGACAACAGCGAGGACGCTGAACTTTTATATACAGGATTGTTAACAGGACAGCAGGGGCCATGCTTTCCACATATGTAGGTCTGAGTGTCGGCCTGTTTTTAACTCACAAATAACACTGAAAAGACAATTAAATTGAACATGAATGAGTCAGAGCGTATAGCAAGTCAGAGAACCACAAATACAATCTAACAATCAAACCTGGATGGATGGTTGGGATTTATCAAGTATGTGCAGACTTTTCTTTGATTTTTCTTGATTATTGCTCTCTGAAGCCTTTTGCATCTCTGTCGACACTTCAGACTTATCATATAATATGACAGGTGTCATATTTCTGACAGTTACATCACACACACTGTAACAAGATGACTACTGTGTGTTTTGACAAGACCTGTCAAGTTCACAGACTTTTACCGCGCTGGGTTTTTCCACATCAGCCACAACTAGAAATTCTTCTACGATGTTCCCCAGTGCTGAGATGATGACATGATGTTCAAATTTTACCAACAGACCAAACCCTCTTTCTTACTGGTTTTTAAGCTTTTCCTTTTCACTCTGCATACAGCGTCTATAAAAAATATTCACTCCCGCTTGAAAGTTATTGCTTTTCAACACTAAGTCATGGTCAATATAATTAGATTTTTTGACAAGAATGTACCAAAAAACACTTTCATGTCAAAGTGAGAATAGATTTCTAGAGAGTAATGTCAATTAATTAATTTTTTTAAAATGTAAAATAAGTGATTGTACAAGTATTTATCCCATTCAAGTCAGTATTTAGTAGATGCATGTGCGGATTGGTCTCAGTGAGCCTTGCACATCTGTACACTGCAATTTTAACTCATTCTCTTTGCAAAACTGCTAAAGCTCTGCCAGATTAAACTGAGATTGTGAGTTAACAGCTCTTTTCAGGTCCAGCCACAAATTCTCAATTAGATCCAGATCTGGGCTCTAACTCAGCCACTCCAGAACATTCACCCTGTTATCTTTAATCCATTTCTGTGTAGCTTTGGCTGTATGGTCCCTATTATTGTCTTGCTGGGGGAAAAAATCTTCTACAAGTCACAGTTGTCTTGCAGACTGCATCAGGAATTCCTTATACTTTCTGTTCATTTTCCCCTCTACCTTTATCATCATGATGCTACCACCACCATGCATAGTGTGTTTGTGATGATGTAAAGTGTTTGGTATCTCCCAAACATAGCATCTAGCCTGATGGCCTAAAAGCTCAACTTTGTTTTCATCAGACCACATAACCTTCTTCCAGGTGACTTCAGAGGGTCCTACATACCTTTGGGTGAACTGTAGTTGAAATTTAATATGACCTTTTTCCAACTGTGGCTTTCTCTTTTCCACTCTCCCACAAAGATTTGACTGGTGAAGAACAGTGACCTTGACCTCTTTGTCATGTTCCTAAAACCATTCCTGAATTTTGTTTACAGTGTGGCAGGGTGTAATATCCAGCTGAAAGAGGCCATGAGGGTATACCATTGCCAGAAAGGGGTGTACGTGGTCTCCCAGGACCCAAATTTGTTCCCTGCACAAGTCTAAAGCATTAGACTACTACTCCTGGCTATTCTTCTTCCCATAGTACATCTTGTTGCCATCTCTTCCCCAGGTAAGTGATGGACACACCCAGCTGTTCATATGATGAGGCTTCTTCCATTGTTCCATGATCCAGTTCTGACACTCATTATAGGTTCTTTCAGCAGTGGAGAGGGGTCATCATGGGTACTCTGACCTGCGATGCATTGCTTGTTCTGACACCTTTCTATGATAGCTTGAATTAAGGTTTTAGGCAGCTTTTGCTACAGTAGCTCTTCTGTGGGTTGGACCATATGGGCCTGCCTTTGATCCAAAAGCCCATCAACAAGCCTAGAGCACCCATAACCCTGTTGCTGGTTCACCAGTTGTTTTATCTTGGACCACTTTTGGTAGGTACCAAACTACTACTACTACTACTACTCTGACCCACTCATCTATCCATCACAATTTGGCCCTTGTCAGAGTTGCTCAGATCCTCATGCTGCCCTTTTTTCCTGTATCCAACACTTCAACCTTAAGAACTGACTGCTCACTTGCTGCCTAATATCTCCAACCCCTTGACAGGTACCATTGTAATGGGTCAATTAGTGTTATTCACTTTACCTGTCAGTGACTTTCATGTGGCGGCTGATGGGTTTTAAAAAGAAAGACTGAAAATATGAAACAGCTGTAATTCTTTACTGTGATCTCCACCTTTGCATTGTGAAGTGTTCTGGAAAGCAACACTATACTTTTCCAGTTGCTGCCCTGTTATTACCTTTCCCCTTTGACTACTTCGGTACCATACAATAAAAACTGGCAAACATTTCCATTTACTTGATGAAGGAATGAGTCATCCACATGTTGCCCTTATAAAACTTTGGTGAAAGCATTGTCCACGATTCATTTAGTTCTTCCTATTAATAGAGTACTTCATTCCTGCCATTTCCCTTTTCTCCCCCTGGGCTCTGAATTGATACTGAGAAGCCAATTCAGAGACAGCAGGATGCTTTTTTTCTTCAGCAGAAAGTGGATTAAAAATAGCCTATATACATGGAAAAACATTTCCTTGTGACAAACAGCTAAGAATCTGTGTGGAGCTACAGAAGACTTGCAACCACCTCTTTTTCGGTCACAGTGTGTTACTAGAGGCATTAGAAACGTGTCACAATCCTACAGTACCTACATTTATTTTGACACTTGGCCAAAATTGTGTGTGATAACAGTTTCTCATTTATTCTGCCTTCAGTTGAAGGAGAAATCAAACTCACCTTGTCTTCTTGCTACTTAAGATAATTTGACTCTAGGAAAGAAAAACTGTTGTTTGGTAGTTTCTAGAAGTATTGGCATCTGTTGATTGTGGAGCTACTCAACCTTCTCTCGAACTTGAGCCAATCAGGATCTGTCGTGATTCATTCATTGATTTATTTGTATTGGTGATGAACCCAGGCTGCCGTGTTTATCTTTTTCTACAGTGTACCATTTGGTTGTTCCTTCTTTTCTCTCTGTTCAACAGACACTGTTCATCGCCAGCATATTGTGTAAGGATTCATCATGCTGTCACTGCTGACAGATTTAACTTGTCACACACTTGTCAAAATGGCAAGCAGTCGCAGGGGAGGGAAAGAACTCTCTCGCAAGCACACGAACAAGTATAAATGCAGGGGGAGGAGATCCAAAGTAACCAAGTAACTGCAGGAATTCAGAAGTTCCTGATAAGAAACAGCTCGACTCAGATAGGAATCATTCTTGATGATTTAAAACATGCTTTATAATGTACATTCAATTAAAGGACACATTGTTCATGTTTGTAAAATAGATGTTTAAGATATTTGACTTGGCATGGGTTAAAGACTGCAGAAATTAGATGTACACTGTAATAAACTGATTACAGGAATTACAATTTCAATTTCATAAACAAACGAGCAGCAAACTCTGCTTGAGCTAAGAGAAAAATACTGATTTCACCATCAAAGTGCAGCTATTATCTCTACCATCTTTGTATATTCCACAAGCTGGGGTTCCCTGGTGGCCAAAAGCATAAAGTGCAGACCGTGGATCGTAATGTCTCTGCTTCTTGTCGAGCTGGGGACCCGCTGCATATTATTCCCTGCCTCTCGTGTATTTGCTATTGGCTTTCCAATTAAATAAAATATGCCTCTAAGGCAACTGGTGTTTGGAGTATGCACTGGCTGAAGAAAAAAGGGAAATGTATAATCATCTAAAACATCTAAAAATGTTTTATTCTGGTTTATTATGTAAAGTATTTAACAACGTGCACTGTTGTTTGCTTAGCTTAAATTTGCATGGATGCATTAACATAGTTAGAAGAAGAGTTTAATATGACTAAATGGTTGTGGAAAGGATTGCTATGGAGCGTGCTCCCTGACATTGTGTTCATTTATGAGTTGTATGTGTACTATTTAGAAAAAGGGAAGCTGTGGTAGAGAAGTGATTATGGCTAAGGGTTAATGTAAATTTATCATTAACATGTACTGTAGAGATCATTTCTCCCAAGTGCAACACACACTCCACACATGTCTCTTTAATACAACAGATATCTTTGCATATTACATTCCTCATTTTATACCAGAAACTGTTTTCACATTGAGGGAAAACATAATTTATAGAAGACAAGTTGTAGATATGTATCATGTTCCTCAGTGAGTCCATTTAAATGTTTATGTCAGCGACCAGCAAACCTATTTGGAAAATGAATGACACTTTAATGCATTAAAAACCATCATTTGGTTAGTTGAGTTTGCATTGTGTGTGTAAAGGTGTCGGTGTGTTTCTCTACCTCTCATTTGTCTATTTATTTACGTTTTCAATTGATGTTGGTCTGCTAGTTACTTGGGTTTGGCATTTATACCTTGACATAAATCACCTACACTTCTACTTTCATTGCAGACCTGCAGGCACTGCAAGTAAGTGTATTGAAAGTTTTAGAAGTTTTGGTTCATGTTGCTTTTTGCGTAGATACTCACATAACCTTTAAAGGTTCAGAATTTTGTATTTCAGGCAGGTTTAGTCTGCAATGAGCAATTTTGCTACAAATGGAGCAATAAGCTGTTGATGTTCAGTGGATTTTAAATAGCAATGCTTTGTCACTTTTGCAGCAGAGAGAACTACCTGACAATATCTGCTGTATGTGTTGTGTATCTTTATGTGATTGTGCCTATGTGATACATAATTGCATCAAATCGAATTCCCTTTTACCTTTTTTAACCTTTTCTGTTGTTCTTGTCCCTGTCTCCTTCAGATTATTTCTCCCAACTGTTTTACAGATGGTAAAGGTCCACTCTTCAATTTGAACATGTTCCATCTTGTACTGTCTTCACCCCCTCTCCATCTGTCTATGGGTTTTTTTCCTGTTTGTCGTGTTTACTTGTTCTATGTACAGTCATGGCTTCTGGTCTATTGGTCTGTATATATTATAATCCTCAAACAACTTTATCATCATCACTCTGAAGCTTGACGCTAAGCAACACAGACTCGGCTCTCTCCTTAGCTGCCTGTGCTTGATGTTTGTTTACCTTCGTGCCCAGAAGCCCTGAACCAGATGGGTCATTTGTCTCTGAGCCATAAAGAGGATATTAGTGTAGCAGTGGAATGAGCCCTGTGCCAAACACTGTTATCTAGCAGTGTTTATTCTCTGCGCACTGACACAGTAACTTACAAAGTAGTAGTAGGGCTTTACAAGTGAGATCTTCTGCATGTGCAGCACAGAGTGATAGTGATATTGTGATTAATTTACACAGATAGCCATTTACAGTCAGCTACAGTATTTTGTATAGATTATGAGTCACAGCTCTTCGAAGCAGTGCAATTTGTATATGTTTCATGTTGAGTAATATCCATCACGATTTTCTTCATTTTTACAAATGTGCTAAATATTGTACTGCAGCAACGGGAATTTGGATTCTTTCCAAAGTCAATCTGATCCTCCTGTACGCACATGACTCAACTCACTACCATCCTCTCATCTCAGCCTCAGTGGTGGCCATGACTCACACTAAAAGCTTTTGACTTTATTATAGGCTATTATCTTTTGTGCTCTTATTATATACAATTCAATATTCTACATTATCGGCTACAATCACTGTAGTCAAAAGATAGGCACATTGAAACGTCCCCTACTCTCAGTCCAGCTGAGAAAAACGAAGATGGAAAATGAACATAGATGTTAGGTCACTTTTTCTTAAAATACAGATTTATTGAAATACACGGAACAATTATGGATTAATGTAAGAGTAAAGAGAGATAAAAGGAGGGCAATACAAACTGTCCAATAAATATTTTTTTGAAACAAATTGCAAAAATCACAACAGACATAACAGAATTGCCTGGCACAGCTAAATAAAATGAAATATTCTAACATGAACAGGATCAAAATGGAGAGCCAAAGATCATATTTTTTGGCTCTTGCATTTTTTAACTTTTCAGAACCTGCCATCTACATTACTCACAATGCAACTTCAACATTTCAGCTAAAGACGATCATAGGATGATGGACGCAGCATCCTGGTATGAAAAGTGAAGCCACTGTAGAAGTGTCTAAACCTGCATTCTTTATAATGGCCAGCAGTGGGCGACACCTCTGGTTGCGAAAAGAAGTCTGTCAGTATAGTAGTCTATGTGAAAATGACCATACTTCTTATTTAAATTACTACCTCAGTAAACATTTTCCTAATGAGTTTATGGTTTCAGTCACTAGCCACAAGACGTTTTGAACATAGCATGATGTTCATTTAGTAAATTATGGTCCTATGTAGGGTAAAATAGACGATAAAGCAGAGTATTCTTTAGGGCAGGGGCTACATTGTCAATCAATCAATCAATCAATCAATCAAAGTTTATTTATATAGCACTTTACAACAACTTTTGGCAGACCAAAGTGTTTTACATAAAAACACAGAGAAAAAACATTCAGTATAAAATGACACAAAATATAAAAACACCAGCACACAAAATAAAATGGATCAGTACGAAGTGTTCTGGAAGGCCTGTCTAAATAGGCGAGTCTTTAATCTAGACTTGAACAGCGGCAGGTCAGTGATGACTCGCAGCTCAACTGGAAGCGAGTTCCACACTGTTGGCCCTGCCATGGCAAAAGCACGATCGCCCCACTGCCTGGACCGAGATCTGGGCACATCCAAAACCATCTGAGAGGAGGAGCGCAGGGCTCTGCATGGGCGGTGAATGGACAGAAGCACAGACAGATATGGGGGAGCATGTCCATGAAGAGCTTTAAAAACAAATGACAATATTTTAAATTCAATCCGATAATGTACCGGAAGCCAGTGGAGAGAGGAGAGGATTGGGGTTATGTGGGAGCGTCTTGATGTGTTTGTTAAAAGGTGTTATCGGCTCATGCATAATTCTTGCTATGTGAGTTTAGAATCTTTTTCATTACCTCTTTTTAATATATAAAGTAGTTTAATGTTAAGTTATGGCCCTTCATATTAATGTCACTATAACAGGCAGTGGAATAGACCATTCTTAATGATGGAGCCACAGAGAATGATCACTTTACTCTATAGACAGTCTTCCAGTCATTCTTTCATTATTGTGGTTTGTGAAACTACAACTTAACTGCTGTAACACTGTGCTCTACCAGGTGAACCTTAGTAGAGTATTTTGCAGCTAAAACACCATATATTTTCCTCAAGAATTAGTGGAGCCTAAAAACTAAGCAGTGACCCCTGGGACTGAAAAATGAAGCCAACACAGAAGTGGCCAAAAACTGCAGTTCCCCAACTGTCTAGATGAGGCTGGCTCCAGAAAACAATCAATCCCCATAGACCCTTATGTTAGAATGCACTTTACAGCAGATATAAACATGTTTACAGCCTGGTATAAAAAGCAGTTTTGGTCTCTACAGCTAATTTCTCCATTCATTACAGCTGTATTGGGCATGATTTTTTTTATTATTATTTTTGAATAACTCACCTGTTTAAATTGCATTAAGGCGTAAAGCTCTGTATAATTAATAGCATGGCCTTTTGACAGGTGGGTGCTGTTTGCATGGCCTGCTTCAGCTCCACTCATATTCCACCTATTTGATTATTTTTGAATGAGCCCGGTAATCAGGCGTTTATCCACGTTAATCCATCTTTAAATTTACTCCATGCTAAAAAACAAAGCTAAAAGGGTCAGTCAGTCAGTTCCAACTGATATTATTGCTAATACTGCTTCATATGTACCGTTTGCTACGGCCACAACGTTAAGATAAAAGGAGATAATATGTCAGTTAAGTGTTATTTACAGCTTGTTATTGTTCCCCACAGATGGACAATAAATCATTTATTGCGGGTTTAGCCTTGATGTCTGGTGTCTGCTAGGAGTTTGTCTCTACCAATTATGCTTCGTCAAAGACAGTTTTTGCAAAAATAAAAACGTCTCACAAATAGCAGACCAGACATTGGGAGCAAATCAATATTTTCCTATAGTATGGAATAAAGCAAAAATGAGTAATCTGCTAGTTCCTTTTTGACAAATATTATGCTTACAGATCCTTTATCATTAGAGATAGCTGGATTAATAATCAATATAACAGACTTTTAAACCTTCCCCAGGATGCTGTTCATCATAATTCCAGCAGATGGTGCTGCATGTCTGATTATACAGCTGGACCTGCATTTGTGCTCTATTGCACTCTGTCCAGTAGATGGCATGCTGACCTCACATTTAGATAAGACATGACAGCTTGGAGTGAGAACACCCACTTTTATTATCAAACAGTATGCTTTATATGTAGCAGGTAATTCATTTGGAGCCACCGTTCATCTAACTCCTATATGTTCCACTCATGAAGCCGATACAGAGACTTTTCAAACTGTAGGTCAAACACCAGGCCGTGTGCTGCGGCCACACGCGCACAAAACCCTGTCAAACCGCTGAGGTCTTGTCTCAAGCTCTCCAGCAAATGTATTCTGGCTGCTCATTTACCTCATTAGCTTTAATAGATCAGTAATTGAAATTCATCAGAAATTCTTGTCAGTGCACTCCCCCCTGATGTCAGTGGGCTTTCAACACCTGCTCAGGCTCCATTACCGGGGGTCCTCGCTGGGCCCTCTCATACCACAGAGTGACAGAGCATTAGTCACAGAGATAATCAACCTCAATACACTGTTTGCCACTAATGCTCTTCAAGAACTATTTACTTCACGTGCCAGTTGGTGTCTTATCATAGAAGAAGTTCCCCACTAGATGGATGTGATGAAATTTCCACAGATCGCCTTGTTTTCCAGGTGATTGATTACACTTGGAAGTGGCGAACAGCTGGATATCGTTATATTGTTAGCTGGATGTTGTTTTTTATTTGCTTTCTGCCACCTGCTTATTACCTGATACCGTAATGACAAGTCACGTCTCTCAAGAGGGTCTGATGTGCGTTCCCATGTTCATATGAATCTCTTTGCGTCGTGCAGGTGATGCAGGGAAAACGGCGGCTGGAGCCTAGAATATAGAATCCATCAATACTTCCTTGCTGTGTCAGGTGTTGCAGCAAAATCCTGACATAAACATAGGAAGCATCCAGGTGAAATCCTTTTTTATTTTTTTTTGAAAAAAGAGACCTCTCTCTCAGTCCATCTGGCTGCCGATCAGAGCTGAACCTCTAACCTCTGGCTCTAAGGCGCTCATCAGAGTACCTTCAGTCATCGTTAGTGTAATGAGGAAACAGGCCATGTGTTCAAAGTCTGAATATTATAATTACGTCTTGACCCGAGTGTGCTTTAGGTAGTTATTTTTCTGATGTAAGCTGTTCATTCTATGTCTGCATGCCTTCATAGCAGGTTTAAAGTGTGTTAATTTATGAGAGCAGCAGCCTGCAAATGTCTACTTGTTGCCTTTCAATGCTGGGGTTTAGTGCGCTTCATCCAAGGTTTCCTTAATTCTCCTGGAATAAATGAAATGAATGCACAAGGTTTGACACCAAAAGCAGGCATATTTTAGCCGTTTAAAAAAAAACATAACACCTACACAATTTGAATACAAAACTGCAACAAGACAGGTTTTCAAAAACAAAACAAAGCATTATTCTTTGAAGCACTTAACACCCCTGACCCTCATAACATCACCAACTAGCACCTTAACGCCCACTGCACCTTACAAATATTAAAGAATCCTGTTATTTGCTTGAGGATGACTTTACAACTAATATTTTCACACGGAACAGGTGTTGGTGCCTCAGGATGCCTGTGTTTATTAGCTCTAATAAAATACCAACATGAAAACTGAAGTTATGTCGGTTATTTTCCACGTGTTTACCTGCTGCCTTCAATGTTTTGTGTAATCTCCTCCGAATAATCTTTCTGACACTAGTTTCAAAGGCTTATTCCTAAATACGAAAGTCAAATTGTCGGGATTAAGGCTAATCCTACCCATTGTCTTCACATTCATGATATCACTGCCTACATTCCGCTTATTTATAAAGGAAAAGCAATGATGGCATTTTTTAAATATATTTTTCTCTGCTGCATATACATTGTTTCACCAAATTGACTCCTCAGATGTCTATTTTCTTTAATATTGCTCCTCTCCTTCTGGTTCCCTCTGTATAGAGAGTCAGCACCAGGCCAGAGGCGTCTTCTATCAGCCATCATGTCAGTTTGTAACCCTCTCAGAGACCCGAGCAGGACATAAACCGGCCCTAAAATACATCACACACACTTTAATGGGCAGAGGCTGCGGCCGGGCCTTGAAATATAGCTCTGATACCGGTCCTGTAAATGGCCAGCCTCTGCGGCATATTTCATTCTGGAGAATTAGTCCTGTTTAGCAGCTGCTGTTATATAGCAGCTGTCCTCCATAGGTCTGAGTACGGCAGAATATGGCCGTTTGATTGATGCCTCTCAGGACTATTTTTTTCTGTTGAATTTTTAAAATTCTGTCTTACATCAATTAGCAGTCGGCACAAAACAAGGTGTGGGTGGAAATTCCAGTTGCACAATTCAATGTTTTTTCTCTCTCTCACTCAGGACGAATTCTGCTGCACAGAAGAGATCCTGTAGACTCGCAGGCTTAAATCAATCCGAGGCGATTAACCACAAATCAGAAAGGGTGGAATGGGGTGACTCGGCTCTAATCAAGTTTACCTTTGTCTCTCTCATTAATCTAGTGATTCAAGGCCTTACACTCCGATCTGCAGGACTGTTCCTGTGGGTGTGAATATGGAGAATTGCCACAGATAAGCGACGGCACCGTATTTATTCCGCATGCCAACTATTGTAACAGTGGCGTGAGAGATAAACCAGGCCAAAAAAAATGCCACTAATTGACCCTTTCTGTTCATATTTTGATCAATTACAGATAACGCGACACATTTAGTGAATTCATAAATTATATATTGCCTTTTCGACTATTTGTTTTGCTGCAACAACTGTAAAACTTCTCCTGTTGAGAGGAAAAGTTCAAGTGAAAAATAGGTTACTTCAGAAGAATTTTATACGTGCCTGACAAACAGTGATAACAATTTTGAGAAACAACTTGATATTGACTCTAAGCCATGCTCTTTTAATCCAATATTAGCTCACTTGATAAAAAGAGTCACTGTCACTTGTTCACTTTGTCAACTGGGAGAGTTCCTGAGGGCAAGATCCTCCTTAATTACACTCAGTTACGTTTACCCTCACGAAACGCACATGGTTCAGTCTTTGGGGCTGTGCTTGTCATTTTCTGTTGTGGGATGTGGAGGGAAAAACAAGCAAGTCTTGTGGAATATAAGTTGTTTGCATGACGTTTTTTTTTGCTCAGATAAGGTTACTTTATATCAGCAGTCCTTTTATTACCTTCTTTCTTTATGGTTCAGTTTCTTCCACGGTCAGAACTAAATTATTTAGTTTTTTTGTTGTTGTATACATTGTTTTTAAATTCTTTGCATACTTTATATGTTTATATAATTGTGAAACAATGTTTTTTTTTTAAAGTCATACATTTAACTTTAATGTATTCTAGAGTTTACAGCTGCATTGGTGATGTGGGTCAGTCCGCCTGAAAGAGCTGTTCACCCTGCAAGAATTTAATTAGTCAGGGATCCGATGGAAAATAAACAAGTAATGTGCAGAGGTTTAGAGATGCTGTTGCAATGGATAAGAGAGAAAATCCGGAGAAAACAAATGGCATCGGGGCTTGAAAACAGTCAAATTAAAGATACTGAATATTGCCATGCTATCAGTAACTTTGGTGTATCAACAGAGGCCTTTAAAAAGCCCCTTATCATCTGAACCTTACCGATGATATCAGCTGTGTTTTATTACTGTTATTACTGAGGGTGATGTCTGTCTCTCCTGCAGCTATATTAGTGAACAGATACAGGACTTGCACTAAAAACTGATCATGAAACAGAGCAATCCTGCCAGAAGTTAATACCAGTAGCAGGGATATTTGTACTTAATCCCTGTCATGAGAAAAAGAAAATAAGACCTTACATTTCCCTGCAGATCTGCTATGGCTTTATTATTCTTCATTGCATTAATCAACTTGTATCTCGTCTTTTGCTTTTATTAAATGCCGTTTCTGGCTCACATCCATTCATTGGATCTTAAATATCCTCCCTCTCAAGGGTGTGAGCTTGATTGTGCATAGGAAATGAAGTTGGGAACTTTGGAGCTCTATTTAAAGTGCGAGTCCCTGGAGCGACCCCTCCCCGCCTTAATAACTTATGATCAGGATCCTCGGGTCCTTACGTTTTATTTCGCCTCGCCGGTGTTTCCTGCTAAACCCATTTTAATGAAATGTTCTGCCGAATTGTCAAACAGTTCTGTTTTCCATCCATAAAAAGGTGTTTACAGCCTTGGTGAGAACCCAAACACAATAAAGATGGTTGGTGAACTTGATAAATCACAGTACAGGTGAATGGGGGTATTTGCCATCTCATTTAGGAGCTGTGAGTCACTCTGCAGCTGGCTCACCTCTAATAGAGATAGGGACAGTTGGAGGAGTTTCCCCTGCAACACTAACTACAGGCGAGAACCAAGCGGTGGGCAGTATTTCAAATGCAAACGTTCTATGAAATCCAGAGTAATAAAAACGGATGTCAAAATAGACAATTAATAAAAGCAATTTAAAACAAGTAAATAAGATTGCAAACATGCAGAATTAACAAGATAAGGTAGCTGAACCAAACTAAAGCTTGAATTAACTATTCAATCCTGAAGAAAACAGATAATTTACAGAACACAACTGCAGGCAACCAATTTGAGAACATGTATATGAGGTTAATGTTATTATAAAACATGATGGGATTTAAATATTTAGGTTTTTTAAACATTCAAAAACTTTGAATATTTGGGACTGGAGTATGAAGAAAACCATGATGGATTAACAGATGTCACTCTACACCTTCATGCATTTGTTGCAGTGGCACTCAGATATGTGTGTAACATTTTTTCCCCCCCTTTCAGTTCTCACAAGATTCGATTCTACTTGCAAATCAATACAGGTATTGATGGGCGTCAGATAAAAACCATTATGGCAACCAGCTCTAATTCTTCAAGCTGAATTGATTTCATTTTAAATGATCCATGTACATCCAGTGGAGCACACCACCACCACCACTGTGAGTGTGTTTTTACCTTGACTTCATGCGAGAGAGACGTTATTCATCACCAGGAGAATGTCCCTTCTTCACACCCCAATAAAAAGCAGAGTAATGAAGCTTCTGTGGGTGCTGTCAACCCAACACTGCTTTATAAAGGATGACACAATTATATTTTACCAGCTCACCAAAAATGCTGACAAGCCCCGGTTCAATAAAACGCAATTCTGTACCTAGAGAAGCATGCTGGTTTCTCTGCTATGGAGTCATAGCTCATGAACTACAGGGTGTCGCCGCCTTGAAATGCTCATCAAAGAGCACTTTCTTTGCAATTAAGCCAGAGAAAAAAGTGGGTGTGGTGATATTAGGAATACAGAGTGATAGATTATTTTTTCGTTTTTAGACAGGTTTAGTCCTGCCATGGTCTGTTGTGTTCTGTGCAATGTGTTCTTTCTTGCTGGGGAAAACAGCTTCACAGGTCTATTCACAGGCAAATTTGAACTCCATATTTTCTCCTCTCAGAATTGCATAAACAGGCATGACATTTGCCTCTGAGCAAATAGAAGCTAATGCTGCATTACCGTCAATCAGTCAACTTGGAAAATGTTTGTCTAAAGTATGATGGATGATGTGTCGACAACATTAAAAGACGGCCGCTTCCTAAACCTGAAATCTTGCATATTCAGAGACAGCCAGCATGATGCTCCAGACAGCCGACCGCCGACGCCCCGCTGCTTGATGCTTACCAGCGGCAGGATATGGCTGCTTCTTAGCGGACTGCATGTTTTTTCCTTGGAGAGAGACACATCTGGCCTTGGATAATCTCTCCTTAGTCTTCTACTGTGTAATACATGCAAAGCTCTGCTCCATGTAATTCCCCAACTGCTCTTTTTTTCCCCCTTGACAAGTGTAAAAAGGCCAGTGGTATGAAGTATGTGGAATGTGTTTTTAATCTACTCTTACTTTTGTCAGTGTCAGTGGTTTGTCCACATATAGGTTACTTATACAGTCCATGCAGTACCTGAGCAACAGAATAGGAATTACAAAAGTACAAGTAAGGCTTTAGGTTCAGATTTCTTGAAGTGGGGTTATATGAGGTACAATACAGCTGTATGATAGTCAATACATCACCTATAGCAGATGGCAGCTGGCACGCCCCCAAGTTTGGAAAAGCAGAAAGGAGCACATAAGCTAAGCAATGTACTGCTGTGGACAGGGGCGGAAGCAAAATGCATATTGGCCACCTAAATAAAAGACCTATAGCTAAAAAAATAATCAATATGAGTTTAAGTGTATGCTATATTTAGAATATTTTCACCCCTTTACCTTGCTGTCAGGCAGATCTTTCCAAGAGGGACCTGAAGCACCAGATAATAATTCTACCTTGCAGATCACGGGAGTTGCTCGTCTTCCCCTTTTTTGCTATTGTGCGACTATAGTGTTTTAAAAGGTTAGTTCGGAGCTAACCACTCCAGTGGTCTGACAGGTAAAATTACATGTTTTTGTCAAAGGAGTCTGGTGGCTTTGAAGAGTGTGATATAATAGCTTCAGTTCCATGACAAAAAAGGGATATCTAATGGCAAGGAAAATATTCTAAATATATGGCACACTTTAAATGATATTGATTTTTTAGGTGACCAAAATACATTTTGCGCTGACTCTGTCCGCTACTTCTTAACATTGGGGGCAGGCCTACCACAATATCTACTCTTGGTAATACACTGACTCTGGATAAGAACCTCATACAACCCCACTTCAAAAATCCCCTCTTACCCTTTAATTTTCTGATGCTTAAAGCTAAGTCAAATAAAAACAAATTTTCTCAGGTGAGAAAATTAATAGCCAGTGACAAAGTGATGCTGTGGTATCATATTGTTACTAATTAGCAGTTTTTACCTAATATATAAAAATGTCGTAATTGTGCTTTGTTATGGAAAATCAGGACAAAATAGAGATTGAACATCATACAATGTTAATAGTGATGAAATGTGCGGTGCATAGCTGGATGCCCGGAGCCTTAGGAATATAATATGTACTTGCAGTGTCACACTTGTTTATTTATTAACAGAGGAATTGTCTGCTTCACTTGCTATCACTGAGGCTTGACAGCTGCAGAGTCCAGGTGATGCATGAGCCAATATGTGGACTGGAGAGCTTCAACGTCGCACATCAATATGAAAATCAGTTTCTGGCAGCAATAGCCCAGGGCAGTACATCCAGCTCCAAAAAGTGACTAATCTTAGGGTCATAAACCCTGCACAAGATGCCCAGGGTCTTTTTTAGAGAGACAGAATTCAGAAATGCCATCATTTTCCATTCCACAAGCCAAGGACCTCGCTCCTTGCATTAGCAGATTTCTTTTAATAGTGTGTGAAATAGCAGGGTTGCCAGAACTAAGCAAGAGCAAATAAAAGAGAGAGAGAGGGGGATAGTGAAAGGTGACCTTAGTCTCTGGAGCGCCAGATTAAAAACTTCAAATGCTCAGCCAGTGGCTCTCCTAAAGACGCAAAAAGACCATAGGCACAATGTTACAGTAGATGGAGGTGGCTGCCAAATATCATCTTCTTACAGAGAGGGATTATGAATTTCGCAAGGCAATGGTGGTCCCATTGGTGGGAATATTAGTTCACATATTGTTCTCCAGATCTGCATATATTTCTGTTTATTTATTTCTTTTCCTGACTTTCAGAACTTCCCAGCAGTGGTCAGGTTCTGAAACCGCACTGTGCAGACAATTTTCAAAAGTGGAATTTTCCTTAAATAGCTTACTTTTCTTCTTTTATCTCAGGCATTTTCCTTAAAACTATTTTGCTCAATAAGGCTTACATGAGGAGCCAATACAATTAAGTTATTGGTATGAACAGTACAATATAACAGCCATGTTTTAATGGTACTAACGCTGGATTTCTGATAGAAGGATTACTAAGGATTACACAGAACTGTTGCAGAGTACAGAAATTGAAAAGCATGTGTCTTGTATCTTTTGCTTTTTGACACTACTTACTGTGATATGAGCAAGGCACAAAATGCTTATTAGCGTCTATGGCAGCGACTCAAGGTTTAGTTTAACTCCCTCACAATGAAATATTTTAACAGACTGTATTTTAGACAAATAAAATAATCTGCTATTGTAAATGTAGAGTTCTGGGAAAAGGCTTTTAGAGTAGATCTTGTGGCATGTTTGTCTCCCTGCACCTGAACTGTCTTCAGCGTACCACCACTGCTTTGAATGAGTGGACATTAAATATTATAGGTGATCAGGCGGAAC
>OMNN01015788.1:1196-18946 GCA_900302755.1 Chromis chromis
GGGGTTGGGAGGGGTGCAGCACAGCAGGTAGCGAGGTTCCTACTGTTCAGCTACGTGACCTCTGGAAACCATCCAGCGCTGCCTCCGCAAGACACAACATGACCTCACCTTTCACGTCACACATTCTCAAAAGAAATCTCATAACCACCATCCACCAGCCAATTAAAAAGTCATGCATAATTTACCATGTCATTTGGCAGCACAATCAAATTGAATATGATTTGCAGTTAATTCTCGGTAATGTTCCTCCTGAAAGCGAGAACAAGACAAGTAAAATATGTCTCCGTGTGTTGTCTGATTATACAGCTTATCACTTTAATTGTAAATGTCTCCTTTGTTGACCAAAAAAACAAAAAGCTGGTCGCTTTGGCTGATATTATTATGCAAGCCCTCCAGAAATTGGAGGGCAGATTTTAAATACAGGGCCATTCACGACAAAGGTGAGAAATCTCACATCCCCATTGTGCATTGCCAGCACAAAAGAAGCATCATGCCTCAGAAATGAAAGTAACCTCGACGGGAGAGCTATCCTTGACTATTAAAATAGTGGCCTAGAGGTGAAATCACATTACAGAGGTGCTTATTCTATTCCACTCTATTCTTAGCAAACTGAAGGCAGGTAAAGCACATCTCCTTCATGACCCCCTTCCGTTCCTCCAATTAAAAGATAGCAGTAAAATACAGCAGACACGGAGCTGCGATAGTGTAATTGCCTGCTGCAGTCGGCATGGGTGGGAGCGGAGCTTGTCCATTTAAGCCTGGAGGGCCACAGCAGACACAGCCAGGACTGACACACACAGGGACATTAGCGGACATCTCTCATGATCCAAATCCTCTCTTTTGCTTAACAGCTACAGTTTAATTGTCACTTGGTCTGCCAATCATTCGGTGCATATACTTCCTTCTTGTCCTTGCTGTCCAGATAAATCCGTGGGATGAAATCCAGACATCTCAATGACTAATGCACCTGTGGCTATGCACTACTTGTTATTTTTCCCGGATGGAACCACACACAAATGCAAAAATGCAAATTAAACAAAAAACAGCAACGAATGCACATGTGAAATGCTGAATGTCATTTTTTTTTTTAATGCCAACGTTCTTCCATTTTTTAAATTTTTTTTCTGGCCAGTGTGAAAAATTTGGGGATCCAGACCCAAACAATACATCCTTTAATGAAACCTCTGTGAGGGCAGACAGCAAATCATATCAGATGATGTAGCAGCAGTTTCACTCAATCAAAAGTCAATTTGAGCAACAGGGTTTTTCCTGGCTCACAATGGGCCTTCAGGGGGCGACTGCACATGGCAGTAAGCATGATTGGTTCACAAACAGTAGAGAGACCATGTTATCTTATTTGACAGAAAGCTCTGGATTTTCTGTGTTTCTGACCATTTGATGAACCAAAACCTCTTCTTGGTTAAATGAAGCCCAAATCACCAATAATAATTATAATTTTTATAGTTTTGGTGCTGGTGATTTTCCTTGGCATTGCCTAAAACCTCCTCGAGGGGCACTAAAAATCCTAAGCAGGACAAAACCCTGGGCAAAACCCAGCTTGGTCAGGTAAAAGCAGTGTTTTGCAGTCCGTCTGAATTGGATTCCTGGAGCCGCCCACAGCTTAATGATCAGCTAATCTCACAGGAAATCAGTTAGCGGCTTCTAAAACAACCTTCTAAACTGCACTGCAGTTCACAGTAGATGACATTTTCTCATGGTTCTGGGTTATTTGGTGTGTTTGAAGTTCGATGCCACTTAGAAAAAGCCCTGCTGCTGTCGGAATCTTTAAAAGTTCGGTGCAACTCTTTATGCTTTGTCAGATAGAGGGAGTCAAAGAAGAACCACTACCTCATTAAATTACCCCAGTTTAGTAATTACAGATCACACCCGTTGCCTTTGTAGACATGACTCGTTTGCTTGGTCTCCACCAGCAGGGTGGCCAAGTCTCCTTAGTCATTTAAAATAAAGTGTAGAGAAGGATGTAGCAGCCTCTCTCTCATTCTCTCTCTCTCTCTCTCTAATCAGGGAGTTAGTACCCCGTGTCAGCTATGCCACATTTAAAGCAATTTTCTCTACTTTAAGCGGAACATTGTGTTCTATTCTTTATGCCTTTATAGCAAATCTCAGTTGAGCAGTCATAAGAGTTTGCTCCTTAAAAGAACACTGAATCATCGCTGTATTATCCTTTTCAATTATAAACCCCTAAATGAAAATTGCAACTGAAAAGAAATCACATCTAAAGTTCTAAATTCAATCAAGCACTTGTTCCATTGTCAGAATGAACTGTAGGTATTGCTTTAATTGATCAGCGAGTAGCGAAGTGATTTAATTTGATTACCTATAATGTACCTCCTCCACCAATGAGACCCATCAAGGTCGACTGAGAATCGCAGGCTTCCTACATCTGAGCTCTTGTCATCTTATCACAGTGGTATCGCTGCGATGAAAAATTAAAAAATGTTAACGATTGATATATTTTATGTGAACAAAGTACATTTTCATCAGGATTTTTGAAAGGTTTTGCTCCAGTGCATATGAAATACCAGTTAGTAAGAGTTTGACTGTATGAAATTCAATATAAATTATAATATCCTGTGTCTCTGAGAGTTTTTCAGAAAGTGCTCAATATTCCCAGAAAATCATCACTGTTATCTTTTCTATCTGTCCTTACCAATTAACTGTGCACGGAGCGGTAATGAGGAAGAGGCAGAGTTTTGCAGGATGGATAATAAGCCTGCCCCCCCACCCCGTCCCACCTGCTACTCTATATTGAGACAGACACCCAGCCAGACAGTAATTGAGCCGGCCAATTGGCCAGCGTTTTCAGTCAAGTAGCAGACAAGCACCTCTGACTGTCAAAGAAATAAAGAAAGACACCATTAGCATATGAGCTTTAGAATAGCTTTAAGAACAGAATGAGAATTAAGAGCAGAGCCTTAATCTAATCAAGGTCTACAACACAAAAGTAAATCACAGAAGATAACAAAAGAGCGCAGCGTTAAGACTGGATGACAAAAACCAGGTTAAAAGTTCCATTTCCACAACTCAGGATTTGCATTGGGCTTTTGATAAATGCATCCACCGTCTGGCATGTGGCGCGTTGTTAAGGCTTTTCACCAACTCCCCCATGTCAAAAAGCAACCAAAGCAAGTTGTACGCATGATACATACAAGATGAAAAAGTAATTACAATTTTCAAACAGTCTTTTATTTTTATAATTTTCCGAATTTGAAAACATGAAGTGGTCACAGAACGGTTTAAGATGATTACCCTGACATCCCTACTTAAAGGGTGACTTCATTCATTTTCAACAGGCCTTTTGTGATTATAAAAATATATATAAAACTATTTAATGTGATATCCTGCTTGTCGCCTGCACAACTTATCATCACAGCAACCTGGATCAAGCCGATGCAGCAGCGTAAGCCTGGAGATCAACCTTGGAAGGAACCGATTGCAGAGCATTCTGGTTGTTGTAGGATTTTTCCCCCTTTCAAGCAATACAGACTAACAACGTCCCTTTTCTCTGCTTTCTCTGGTCAGACCACCAATCTGAGAAATAATTGCTCTTTCCACTATACGCTGTAGCTGGCCTAGTTTTATGACATAACTCACATTCCGACGGTGAAATTCCTTTTTCACCGAAACTGACAAACTCTCAGAACAATTCGCCCACATGTTCTCTGTTGTATGTGTGCATATGAAATGATTCACTGCTGCACACAGGTCATTTATATGCCAGACACAAAGCAATCTGGTTTCAGTCTTTACGCTGCCATGTCCCGAGATGAATGCTTCACACACACACACTATCCCCCAGTGTACAGGTACAGCGTAAAGCAACGCTGCTATTAAGATTATGTTCGGTTTGTGCCATATAAAATACAGACAAAATACTCCTGTCCTGCTGTGGTGCTGTAAAACAAAACACCAAATCTGCGACTGCTCCAGTGGGGAGGCTCGGTGCCTGGAAGTAGAAGAGTGTGGTTTAATTGGACAGTGTGTGTGAATGTGTCCATAGGATTTGGTTTAAAAGGAGGAACATGGAGCTAAATCAGCATGACATGTCCATGGTTTAAATCCAAATTCAAATCTGCCACAACACTGAAGCAGAATATGAGCACCATGTGTCAGCACTAAAGCCAGCCTTTTACTCCACTGCATGCTACATCAAAATTCCCTTACAGGCAAAGGCACAAGGGTACAACCAGAAAAAAAATAAATTGGGCTACAGTCATCACACTGAGTACAGGCCTGCTGCCAGGACCTGCCACCAACTGCTTTTTAAAAAAAATATGTGACCTCAAAAAATTAATAAATCAAAGAGAATCTGAAATAATCTTTCCTGACACATCACCCCGCTCACCCCTTGTTATGAATTTTCACATTATGCGGCTTGGTTTTAAATCAAATAACCCAACAAAAAAGCATTCACAGATCTGTGACAGCGATTTTATTTATTTTTTTCATCTTTATTTAACCTGGACACGTCTCACTGAGATCAAGAATCTGTTTTACAAGAGTGCCCTGGCCAAGAGGCAGCAGCACAGTTTAACAGGTTACACACACACGTTTAGGAATTTAAAACCGCTCATATAAAGATGGAGACTGCATTACAATATCGTAAAATTACAAAATATAATCAATGATTGTACAGGGTCAATGTGAGTCAATCATAATATGTCAGGTTAAAAAAGAAAGTTGCTGGTCTATAACATCTAATGTTATAAAGAGTCACAGCAGTCTGTACTCTTGTTTGCTCAGATTTGGAAGGTTGTGAAATTCTAATTTGTGCCTTGTGAAATTAACTGCTTCATCCGAGAACCCAAGTTAGACACACTGTGATGATACAGCCGTCACTGCCATATGGCCATAATGCACCAGATCATTTCTGCTATGGTTTCAGTGCCCATTTAAGTTCCAGATATGGTAAATCAGACAAATGCCTATTATATCTGCTTGTACTTACACTTGTAAAAACATTATCTTCTGTTAAGTCTTGTGTCTAAACTTAACAGCAATCGCCCTGATTCCTCTTATCTGTGTATGAACACCAACATGAACCACTGTAGGAGCATGTACACACCTGTACTAAAGGTAAGATGGGAGACGAGTCTAAAATGAAATTCAGAAAACTGTTTGTGTGCAAAATTGAATTATTTTGAATATGTGCTGCACATGACAAAAACACTTAACTATAAAAGAAAATATTCTAAGCTTGCAGGAGTCATTGCAAGAGATAAGGCTGCTGCAAACAAAAAGAGAACAGATGACAAAACTGTTATTTTGTAAAATGTATTATTATTGAACTGCTAGGCAAGACATTTCACTAAATTGTGAGGCACACATTAGTAAATAAGAAGCCAAATCTCCAAACTGTAGGTAGAAAAGAGCTAACTGCCCATCTGGTCTCATTGTTTGGTTTAAGAGACGAACAGTTATTCTACTTTACTTTCTGACCACAAACTCTGTAGACCCAGGGCAGCGTTAGTCATCGTGGTGATTTTGTGTGGAGAATATCAAGCCTTAAGTAAGCAAACATGGATTATACTTTGTAAAAGAAAGAAAACCAGACCTCACAAACAGAAGCACAAATTCAATGTGACATTTCCACCTGCTGGTTACATGAAAATGTCAAGTTTGGCAAGAAAAACAATTTATAAGGTTAAAAGAAGCTTTGGGTCATGCTGAAGGAGAAGACCTTTGCTGGAAATGAAAAAAGGAAAATGAATTGACTTGGGCACGGAAAGTAAGTTGGAGGGTAAACAGATGTGACCTCCAATAAATCATCCTAATTCTATGAACTCTTCCTGGTGAATCACTGGTGAGTATCAATGGAACCACATCAAATGTAATCACAAAATGAGAAATGCAGAGCTGTGAGATACATAGAGGTTCATATTCTGTTGTAGGATATCTGTGTATTAATCAGAAACACAAAAGCTGGTCTACTGTTTAAGAAAAATGGAAAATAGTCCAAGTTGTCTTTACTTAATCTGCTTTTCAGCAACCACAAACTGGTAACAACAAGACAGATGGAAAATTGGCAATGGGATGTTAATGTCAGGCCTACCTGATTTTCTTTCCCATCAGAGACACAATCTATCACATCACCAGCCTCGCTAATGATCTCTGACAGATTGACAAGGCTTGTCTTCGGAGAATTTTCATAAAAACAGGCACACGTATCGATCGGCGGGGCTCCAAATAGCATCCAGCTGATGCATATTTTATTAGTTTGCACGAAAGAGAACAGACGCACACAACAATCTCATTTCCGAGTACTTACACACACTGAAACTGCAGGAGAGATCACGAAAAAGCCTGGACAATTGATGAATGCTGCACGGCTTGACAACTTGTTATTTTTTAAGGGATAAATACAAAAAGGCCTCTTGCTGGTGGACAAGATTTTAATTGTACGAAAAATAACCCTTAACTTAGAGCAACAAAGACCCTTCAAATCAGAGGTCCATCATGGTAAAACACCCACAGCCATAACCACATTTCCACATGGTAATGGGACCACAGATGATCCTGACTCTCGTAGTAAATCTGCAGGATTTCCCCTGAACACTTGGTTCCACAATACCTGAGCAAAGTCACTTCAAGGTGATACCTGTGAGAATGGGATCCTGAGACCTATTGACTTTCTTCATTATTAATTCAGCTTCAAGCTTACAGAGCGGCAGCATCAATTCAGAAGCAGAGATGAGAAATTGGAACAGCTGGAGGTGTAATACTGTGGCTTTTCTCTCTGGCCCGCCTGTCAATACCCACACCAAAAAAAAGATGGAGGTTGCAGCCCACATGTCGGGTCAAGACAGAGTGCCACCGGAATCCAAATTTTTTTATTTTTTTTCTCCCATGTCCATGACACCGAACTGCAGAAGAAGTTGAAAGTAAGTTTAAAGTAGTCACTCATATACGCAGAGCTCAGGAGGGGATCCAATTTTGTCGCTAAGTACAGTCCCTCGAGCTGTAAGGCATCCTGTTTTTTATTTTTTTGCCATTTCTGAAAAGACTCTGGAGAGCAAACCACGCAATAAGACTTAAAAAAAAAAAAAGACAACAGAGAAAAACATTATTACCGCGCGGTTAGATATTTTGTCTTTTTGGGGAGGAGGAATTTACTGCCCGAATGTTTGGTGCCAATGTGTTATTAGAGACTGAAGCAACAGCTGCCATCACAAAATAAATGTTCCGTGCAAAGCCACCGCTTTGATGTTTGCAACTGAAGTCTTCCACTGGCGGCAACTGATTTCACAATTTCGGAAAAAAAACATATTATAAGGAATTGCAGGACGCTGGTTCGCTGCAGCCTGTGACCATAATGCCCACTGAACAGAGAGCAAACATTAATGCAATTTCCTCCGACTGCGATAAGACAGAAGCGGTGTGTAATGACTGCCTGGGACAGTCTGTCAACAGATCTATAAAACGTTATTACTGCTCAAGATAAAGCAATGTCGATAGGAGGGGACAGATGTGGCACTCTAAATACATGTCAGCTTTGTTCCGCACCCCCTGTTTTAATGACAGGCCTAACCTTTCACTGGAACACACCTGACAGCTTAAATCTGCCTACGTTCTCCGCTTATCCTGTTGTTGCTTTTCTCCGGCGAGAGACAGCAAATCGCTACCAGTCTGCCACCGAGCTCAGGCTGCAGAAGAACCCCACAGAAACAATTGCGATTACCAAACGAGAGCTATGAATTTGTAACACAGCTGTAGTTTGGTCAGCAGCAAGGAAAGTAGCACAACTGTCAGGATAATTATTCAATGCCTTGTTAAGATGCTCTTTCTGCAAAAAGGCATTCAGAAGTCGTCACTGATGTGAAAATTACAGTCCTTGTACGAGGATGACACTTTTGACAACTCTGAAGTGACGCTATTGTCAAAGTCATCTCATAAATATTCACAAAATAACTTATCTCTTTTGAAAAGCACTCAACGATGAGGTATAAAGTCCAACAGGGAAGTACTTTATGGGCAGATTGCAGAAAAATTACATATGAAAGAAAATGGGGCGATGATAACAGACTTTTTTTTTTTTTTGATAATATTATTGTAATGTAAGCTTTTTTTTTGTATTTACAGCTTTGAAAGAGGCAGCACGCATCCAAGTGCCTATTAAATATTAAAGGTAGAGTCAGCGATACTAATCCAAAACACTTTTTGTCAAATTCAGCGAATACTGTATCTACTTACAGTCTGCTCGCTGTCCGTTCTGTGTGTGCTGCAACAATAAAAAATAAAAAGCAGCGTTCGTATGCTGCCCTGATTCTGTGGGTGAAGAACAAATAAAGTGGTTTGACCCGATCCACAAAACTATTCCAGCACGTCTCGTACGTTGACATGAGAGAAGGCAGGGGGCAAAGGGAGCCCTAACAAGGTAAATATAAACTGTCTCTCTAGAATAAAAGTCTCCGTCTTTCACTATTTTTAATTTTTATTTTTTACAATATACTGTATGACTTATCTGACTTTCCCTTTCATTGCTTACTGTATTTTAATTAACTGCTTTCAAACTAATTAACCTTTTACGATATAATGTATATCTACTCTTCCATACTTTTCATAACAATATGAAAAAAAAAAGTAATAAAAAGAAAAATGTTAATGTGTGCAAACAACTTGTGTCAAAGAATGAAATCAAAACAATAATGTGAAAGTTGGACAAATGGATATCACTGCTTTAATGCCAAGTCTTCTACTAAAACGTGCATTGTGCCTGCATATTGTTTCACATACAGTATTTGCCATTGATTATAGCTAATGTTTTTTTAAGTTTATGGACTAAATGCAGCCATAATTCCTCTGGAAATTAAGGAAAAAGCAGCAACAAAACAGCTGGAAATAACAACAAAAACAACTAGGCCAGCATGCCGGTGAAAATGTATAAAAGAATAAGATTACACAATAAAATGAAGGCCGTGTGTGTGTGGTTGTAATGTTGATGTTGCTTTCAGTCTGCTATCTTTGTTTACATGTTTACAGGTTATCAGTGGGAATGAGTGCAGGATTAACGCAGTCAACCCCTTCATATTCCCCCTTGATGTTCACTGAACTGCTAATCTTAAGCTATACTGACAAAGTAGCATTTTAGCGAGCAAGTGTGTGAAGGCAGTTTGTGAGTGATCACACCACCCCAGCAGTGGAAAGCCCAGGTAGCTTTAACAATGTAGGGAGCAAAAATAGCAGTAAGTGAGCGACTGTGTTCAGCTGCCTGGATTTAGACATGATGTCTGCATTTTATCAAGTGTGGGAGTTTGTGCCCATGTCAGCACATGGAAACTGTGATTAAAAAAACATTAAATTAAGCACACAAAATTGCTAAAGCTGATTAGTGTAGCTCCCATGATAAAGATAGTACAACAAAAATTAGAAATTCTATGTAATGCTATAATACACCGATCAGCCACAACATTAAAACCACTGACAGGTGAAGTAAATAATAATAATGATCATATTGGTGCTATGTGGTGTTCTGCTGGAAAACCTTGGATTTTGGCATCCCTGTTGATGAGACTCAGACACCCAAATAAACATTGTCCCAGAACAAGCACACTCCCTGGCAATGGCAATCCCAAATGTCACTGGCCTACCCCTGCAGGACAAATGCATCCCACCACATGGCAACAACATCAAACAATCAGGAACATCCTGAGGAACATGACAATCGCCCAAAATGTTGATTTGACCTCCAAACTTCCTAGACCTCATTCTGATCAAGCATCAACAGGATGCAGTGGAACAAGTTGGATTGACAGAGGACCCACTGCACAACCCAGAGTACCCAAAGGATCCACTGCCAACGTCCTGGTGCCAGACCCCATAGGACACCCTGAGAGGTCCTCTATCCATGCCCAATGGTTCAGAGCATTTTTGACCACATAAGGGGGACCAACACAATATTAGGCAGGTGGTCATAATGTTATGCCTGATTGGTGTATGTTTGTATTTTAACCCTTGATTTAAATATGTTTTTAATTTACTTTATAGATTTATAGCAGATTGTCTCTGATAGATTGCTGTATTTGGATCCTTTTGACAAAAAACTTTACTATCTTATTTTTGATTGATGTTTGATGTGAGTCTTTTCAGGAACTGTTTGCTTTAAATGAAATACATGCATTTAATTATTGTTTTAATCTAAAACATGTACTAATTCTAGAAATTACACTTTTACCCAAAGCAGTGTCCGCAAGTATTAGTTTCAGGCTCTCTTAACAACTTCCAGTAATAAGTTCGGGCTGCCTGTATATAGCCTAAGAGGCAAAACTGAAGGGTAACTCAAAATAAACCTTGTGATTGTGTGCCTTCACCAACCAGTCAAGTTGTAGTTTACACCCGTCTTGGTTTAAATTCATGTAATATATGTACCAAAGACTCTGAAGTGTCAAAGTTCATTGAGAGAAATATAAACAGAACAAAATTCCCTGTATGCGTTCACATGCTTGGCCAATAAAGCTGATTCTGGGAAAACACGGAAAAGTGTTTTTGCAGAACGTTATGATGTCACAGTGAAGTTAACTTTTGACCTTTTTGAATTTGAAAGGTCGACACTTCATCATTTTATCCTGTTGGACATTTGTATGACATTTTGTCATGACTAGCGCATGAATTCTTGAGATATGGCCAAAAAGATGCTTTGCGGGGTCACGGTGACCTTTGACCACTAAAATCTAATCTGTTCATCCTCGACTGCGACTGAATGTTGGTGCTAAATTGGAAAAAATAAAATCCCTCAGTGCATTCATGACATATCGCGTTCGTGAGAATAGGATGGAGGAAGGACAGCGTGAAAACAGAAAATCTCTGGTCACAGCAGTCGCTTCAGCAAATTATTCACCACACAAGTCATTCTGCTCCTTGAACCTGTTGCCGCTCAGATGTAAGATAGGATTTTAAAAAGAGAGAGGATCACGCCAGCTCCCCTAAACCACGCCACAATCTTCCCAGTGGAAATTATGCCACTGAACTGACACCAAATCAAAACAAAGGAGCCAAAATAAAGAATGATTCACCATTAAGCACCGTTCTGTCGAGATAATAAAATATGTCAATAACACGGCAGCAGCCACATATTGCAGCTGATTGAATCAAAGCTAAATTACATCCCAGAATCACCACCGTGGGGTCGCGCGACTTGTGTGCCATGAAGAAAATGGTACGACATGAGGACAATGTAACACGAGAGAGGTACTCCATCACTATACGTCTGCAGATTAATGGCTGAAAATGTCACAGGGAATAAGGTCATGCACCAAGAGACCTGGCTATGAAGAGACATCTGAGCACTTCCAAGTCTGAGCTGCAGTTCCATGGTCCACTGGGAAGCCAAATGTGCTACTGTCAAGCCTCGCCCTGCAAACACGTATATGCGCACATACACACACACTTACCAGTAGCACAGTGTGGCCCGTGTCATGAGGGAGGACACAGACAGGATAGACTCTTACATGGAACATTAGCCATGATTAGAAGTCACTCCCTGAAATGCCACTGTCACTGCGATAACACAGCATTACAGCCACACAGTGAGTATACTTTTTTTTTACTGCGACACACAACATCACAAAAGAAAAACTTTGCTATAAAGCCAATGTCAAAGTCAGAAAATCTAGCATATTTTAACACGGGACTGGGCCTTATTGCCTCCAGGAAGAACGGGAATCAACCGAGTGACATCACTTGAGGCAGACTCTGTGCAGCCTCCCTGCGGAGCCACATATGCATTACTCCCCAAGACCTGTAAACACACTTTGATGCGAAACATCAGTGGAGGTCTGTTTTTTTTTTTTAAAGACTTGCCTCAGACTCCAAGTTAAAGATTAGCATTTTGCAATTGATGAGCTTATCTTCTCACATATGTTCCAGTCAGTTCAGAGGAGAGCATTACCATCTTACCCATCAACAACATCACTATTAATAAGACGATGTAATATATCCATACAATATTAATAAGAAGTGCAGAGCAGCTCTCAAGGTCCCTTCTCATGTCACACCTTTGAACATTTCCCAGCTTTGTTCACTTGAAGTGATGTGGAATAATAAAAAAAAAATTATTCTGATCTGATCATAATGGAAACATGGGCGTTTGTTCAATGTAATATAATGTTCATCACACACAAAGAAACACTTAATATGCGAACCTCCTACATATAAACCTACGTTGCATTAACGTAAGTGGAATAAAACACAGCAGGTGATTTACTTCCACTACTAAAAATGCAATATCAAGAGAAAAAGCGAGGGTTATAGTGGAGGCTTTGATACCAGCCATCCACCACTTAAATTGGAGATGCCTTTTGTGTGTGTCCATGAGGCTTACACCACAGTTAAAGCAATACAAACGGCCGAGTTAATAAGAAAGTGTGTTTGCAGCGGAGCGAGAGCTGCAATATTTTTTGTTTTATTTGGCACAAAACTGAGGCCAAGATTATCAAGGCAGGGTTTTGGAGGAGAGGGGGACCCATTTCAGTCCAGAGAAATGTGTGAAAGTCAGCCTGAACTCTTCCACGGTGATTAATATGCACTTTCTTCTATGTCAGTGTCAAAGACTCCTTGCCACCTGCTTCTGTCCTTATGGCATGCCACCTGGGACATCTTGTCAGCTGCTACTGGTTTCCTTCAGGAAAGCACAACATAGTGTCATGACAGACAGCGACAAGGATAATTTAGAGCTGGGGAATATTCAGCAGTTTTCAAAGTTTTGACTGCTGTGACAAGGATTTCCCAACTGTTATAGTCCTTTGCCCTTGGCCCATTTCTTTTTCTCTAGGATCACTTTCATTAACAAATAAAGCAATGTAAATGTTGTTTGTATTGATGCACAGTGTTAATCAGATCATACATGCTGCAGCTCAGTGCTTGGGAAAAACCCATGAGGTCATACAACAGGATACAGAAACTGGGAGGAAAATCCTTTTGTTTTGTCCCAAAAATACATACTCAGAAGTATTTGATTTGTACTAATTATGTTGATGTTTTATTCCACCAATATCTATTTGTTGAAACACTGTGAATTGCTGCTGAAGAGCAAATTTGTCCAAGCAAAGGAAATAGCTTTATCAATAGTTCCTCTTTGATTGAATTCCAGCCTCAACAACCTGCAACAAATCAGCATTTGCAGACACCCACTAAGCAACACCATAATCATGTTTGAACTGAGAAAATCAAATCCTCAGTCAATTATCTTGGCCTCCATGGAACTGATAATGGTTGCTCTTAAGCAGTAAATTGGCACCGTTTAAATGTAAACACAATGTTTCACACTGAATGTGTTGGCTCAGTGTATCGGGCTTCCATTTTCTAGTCCAAGGCCACTTTTTCATTGGTGGGCATTGGTGGGGGTGGGAGACAGGATGCTGTACAGAGGGGTTCTTGGACTGCATTAACATTATCAGTAAATCCCATCATAGTCACAGAGCAGTAAGCTGGATGCTGTGGCAGGGCCCCAGCTCGGCTCTCCACTGGCATATTCTGGTGCCAGAAATGATGTGATGAAACCACAAAGGCTGTGTCACAGCACAACTGACGACGATATGCTGTCTTCCAGTCAGTCAAAATGACAATGCCATATAGTGTGACACCTACACAGTCTTAAAATACTGTGCCTCGCTGTCAGGCGTAGCAGCAAAAATCAGTTTGTGTCAAAGTTTTCCGAATGTGAACAACACATTCTAAATTTCAGGTAAGTCTTTCACAGAAATAGTTGAATCAGGGTGGTTGAAGCTCAGCATTTTGCAATACAGCTCCTCTGGTTCCTATTCCTCCCTATACAACCTAAGAACAAATTTTGGAAATGATTTTTTTTGTATATATATATTGAGATTCTAAATGCAAAAGAAACAATGAAACAACTAAAATCAAATATCCTTTTCTTTTTTTTGTTTTTAAATGATTGTTAGTTCTATTTAACACTAATAGCATGGAGCAACTTTTAGCCCTCTCTCTCCTGCAGTGGATCAGAGTGTTCTGAAGTCTCCCCCAGAGAAATTGAAGGAATCAGCGGGGTACTGGTCTGAAACAGAGGTGGGGCAACTAATGAGAAGTACATTAGTCAAATTACCAGATAGTCCTGGTCCTTAAAGCCCGTTCTCTCCAAAATAGCAAAAAACACTGTCTAAAAACCCTTTCTGATAAAAATCTACAGATCACTTTGTGTCCTTTACCTGAGTAATTTTTCAAGGACGGCTTCTTCACTTCGCTCCAGTGCGTCAAGTAAGTAATGATGATCATTACTGCCAATGAAGCAGCTTAATTTATGGTCCTAAGGGGCAGAAACGAGCCAATATCACACATGAAAACAAACTTAGACAAGCAACATAAAGCTGAGATTTTGCTTCATCTCGCTGGTTTTTAAACTGTATTCAAAAGTTTTACAAGAGGAAAGACTGAAAACTAATTGGCTGGTTTGGGAAAAAACGACTGGTTTATCGGCCTACCTCAGAACCAGTGCACAGCCACCTCTGTGAACTTTCTATGGGAGAATCTGGCACTGTCTCCCACACACTGGATGAGACTGTCTGGAACAGTGCTCCTCTATAAAGAACAGAGCACTAGCAGAAATGCTCTGCCAAAGACAGCACTGTTTTGAATGACAGGCTCGCTGTCATTAAATGTTAATATATAACATTTAGAGAATTTTAACACCATTTTTTAAAATATATTTTTACTGCAAATGTACATCAGTTCAAAATATCTGTTCCCTTGATCATTTGCATCAGCCCTGAAAAAACTCTAATATTAACACAACTGCATTTTTAAAGACCCAGATCTCAACCTGAAACCACATTTAATCCACTTGTCAAATATTGTCTGGGTTCCCCTTGTGCCGCCAAAACAGCTTTGAGCCCTCAGGCTATGGACACGGGACCTCTGGGGATGTCCTGTGGCGTCTGGCACCGGGAGGCTGGCAACAGATCCTCAGTCCTGTGGGTTGCTCCGTGGATCGAGCTTGTTCCATCGCATCCCACGAATGTTCAATCAGATCAGGATCAATTTTGTGGTGTGGCAGGGGACATCACCCTGCTGGGTGGGGCTGCTGGTGTTAGGGAGTGCAGTTGCCATGGTGGAGTAAGCTTAGCATTGTTTAGGTAGGTGGAACATGTCACCTTATTACTGTCATTACTGCAACTTCTACTAAGCAACAATCATCACATACTGTACACCCTGGAAAATTAAAATGTATATTATGTCAAACTAATGCCTACACAGAATTGATGTCAACAGGAAAAGAACAATAGATGCAAAAGATATAAAGCTTTAAGTTCATAAATGGTTGTTGCACGATTGACAGTTCAGCTTGCACTTGATGTCAAAACTTCCTGCGTCTTTCTCTTTAAGCATTTGAAAAGGTCTTGCTCCTGATGTTGCTGGCTAGATTTGTATATAAGACATTGTATTAAAGAACAGACAAACTAATCTGATTTCACTTTCATAAAGCAACAAAAAGCCCAAAGCTACAAACTGATGCTTTGACTTCTTAGTGTCAGTTTTCACGAGAAATAATGATGCTTATCAGTCAGGAAGAACACAGTTGTCAATAGAACAGCCCGAGGATCATTCAAATGTTTCTTCTTGCATTGCCCTCGCTCTCTTATTCAGTTCTCTCTCTCTCTCTTTTTCTCCATCTGAATTCAATGCAGAAATGCTCAGAACATGATGATAATACTGCATCCAGCAATGCATACATAAGAGGTGTTTGGTATTTCAGCATCTGGGTTCTTGATTCCCTCCTCAGCATGGGCTTGTGTTTTGTGCTTTTCATTAAAAATGTAGGTAAATATTACTGACGGTGAAAGCACAAACCACCATCGTCATTCAAAGCAATGTGAAAAGTTTAGACTTTTCATGCCAGCAGCAGGGTTTTGCATGATGTTGTTTGTTGTTATCACCGCTGCACATATTGCATCCATCTATGGCCATGCTGAATGTGGAAGTTGCTGCCTCCTGCTGCTCTGGGCTGATTGAAATGGTTTTGCAATGTTTCAACGCTCTCTTTTCAGAGAGGGTTTTCACCCTCTAGTTTCCCATTTTACAGCTTGATTCCAGCTGTTCTAATGCCTCTCTACTCGTCAACAGAGTCACTGGGTGAGATTAACAGTTGACTTCACATCCTATGCAGAATATGTTACCATTCTGCAAGTGTAGGGCTGTACTGAGCTTACGCTGTGCACTCATTAGGTTTTATAAGCAATATCCACAGTGACCACACAAATACAATACAGAAAACAAAATTCAGTCATTAAAAATGTTTAACAAATTTTATTGATTGCTGCTGTGAAAACATTCTGCCCATTTGTGTTCTACTCACTAACGTCATCATGACAACCCTAACCTGAAAGCTTGCATTCTTACAGTAAGGAAACCAAATGCACGACTTCAGATCGTGACTTTTACCACACATCATAACAGATGAAGTAAAAATTAAATTTCCTCTTCAGATGACTGCTATCCATGATCAGTATGAGTCAGAAGTGCCAGGTGAAGGTCCTTTGCTAAATACAGCCAGCTATTAAAAAGAAATGGTGCAGAGTCCCGTAGGCCAAGGTACCTTATATGTACTCTCAAATTCTGCTTTAATTATAAGTGCAACACGACAAAGGCTACTGCTGAGTATCCTCTCTCCAGATAAGAACAGTTTTTTGCCGCAGCCGAAGCATATTTTCCTGAAAGACAGCAGTGGGATGTTCCACCCTCGTGGCTGCCCCCGGCCTCATGCTGACCTTAAGCAAAATTTGATTTTGAGCTTCACCTTTTATCACACAGTACAGTCCATGTGGAATAGGTACCATGTGGTGTGGGAGACTTCAATAAATAAGGGTGCTTCTAGATTAGCTACAATTGATCTCTACTATGGCCGAATGTCATTACCTTAAAACAAACACCACTACTATTCCTGCCTAACTCCCCTGCTGGTCAGCATTTACATTAATATTCTGTACCCCAGGACGCTTACATCACCATTCACGCAACACTTTACATGCTACTTCACATTACTGTTATTTTTGTTTGAGAAGAATAAACAAATAGGACACATTCTCACCTGTCTTCAGACCTATATCTGTCCTGCAGGGAAGCAGATAAAAGTGTTGAGATTTGCGTGCATATGCAAATATTTTGAGAGACAGGAGCTTCAGAGAAGAAGCCAGGTTCTACAAAGCACTTCACACACATTCACATTCCAATGGTGGCAGAGTTGCCACACAAGTTGCTCATCTGCCATCAGGAGCAACTTGCTGTTCAGTGTTTTGCCCAATGACACTCACTCACTCGCTCTCTCTAAACCATATGATACAGCACTGAACTTCAAGCTTATATTTAAACTAGAGTACGGTATAGAGAAGCAAGCATGGAGCAAGCATGCTTTCTGTTTCTGTGTATCGACAATGATCCACAAGGAAGCATCATCCACCCAAGTTCCTCTGCAGACGTCCACACGCTGCCCACATTTCGTGTGTGCTGCACATGTGACAACAAATGTTGCTAAAACCAAATGCTTTGTATGAGGAAAGACATCACGAAGAAATTCTCCATCATCTTTTATAAGTTATCATTAAAAAAAACAAAAAAAAATGCAGTTGTTGCTGCCAAGGGTGGCCCAACCAGTTATTACGTTTAGGGGGTAATTACTTTTTCACTGGGGTGATTCAGGTTTTCAAACCATTATTTAAAAACAGCATTTTGTGTTTTGTTGGTTGTCTCTGTCTAATATTAAATCAATATAAATATTAGTTTGA
>OMNN01015790.1:2086-22221 GCA_900302755.1 Chromis chromis
CACCCACCCCCCCATCCCCCACCCTATTCAATCTCTGGACTTGTCCCTCTGCCCTGATCTCTTTTTGCCCTTTTCCTTCGCTTCCATCAGGAGCAATCACCGTGTAAGCAAAGGAAGGGGAAGATGACGGCCTCTTCTCCTGACTCAGGGAAAAGACAGTGGAGGAGGGGTGAGACATCAACATCCCGTAGGAGATTTTTGGCAAAGAAGATCCCGCCGCCCGTCCAAAAAAACTACCTCACTTCCCCAGACTATTAATTCAGGGAGCGAAAAGGAACAGGTTTTGCTCTGAATCCGTATCTGTGTGTGTGTAAGTGTCTGTTAACTACCTCTCCAGCGTAGTGCTTGATGCCAAACTGGTGGTCAGTGACTCTGGGCTTCACATAGTATGGGTTTGTCTGTGGAGAAAGGACAAAGAGACCACAGATTTTTAGAAATGCAGTTCATGTCTATTTAATTAGTTACAATCAAATGAAGCAGAGCACAGAGGACAGTAATCCTCCAGGACTTCAGAAGGAAACTGAGTGGTTGGTAACATATCTAGGGCTGCAGCAATTGATTATTTATACTGTCCAATAACAAGTTGACTTTTTTCAACTTTATAATGTCCGAAAAAAGTGAAAAATATCCGTCATAGTTTTCCAGAAACTGATTTGATGTTTTCCTTTGTCACTGCAATGGTCTCATATCCAAAAATCAGTCAATATATGAGCAATGAGAACAGATTTGAGGATGATAACAGGACTGATTTGTGTCATACATGTGCAAAGAAAACAGCTAGAACTGTCTGTCCATATGAGAAAAATCACTTGTGCAACACCTTGATACAAGATGAATGTGGGTCAACTTATTTTTTGATACCTAGTTTGTGCACATTATCGCTGATGATGTGGTTTTGTTTAGGACTAGTCTACTTTTCCCCTTCATTTCCTGTTTGTTTTTCTTTTCTTTCTTCTTATTTGTAATGTATGTCTCTTTTTGCCAAGGTTTGATACATGCATATCTAGAATGTTTCTATGCATGCTGAGGTGCTGAAACCTATTTTTTTAACCTATGAAATTTTCAAACCTATTAAAATGCATTACTTAAACTTGATCCATCCATTATCAAAATTGTTGCTGATCAATTTTATGACAATCGACTAATTGTTTCCCCTCAGCACAATGTGAGAGAAATAATCTCTAATCCTCAGTCCGTGACCTTAAACCGTAACACCTGGATCAGCAGTGAAGGTAAACACCTCAGGGAGAGGTCAGGCGTTGCTAAGGTCTCACTCTGTAGCTCTCTTGTTTTTCCCATCCGCCTTAGAAAGCTCTGCTGGGTTTTCTGAGGACACTCTTTTCTCCTGCACACAAAAGCCGATCAGATCTGGAGAATGGCTGATCGCATTTCAGCATTGTTGTGTTTGTACGTGAGAACCCGCGGGGGCGTGTGCAACTGCTGCACAGACGTTCAATGCAGCGGGCGATTCATCAGGTTTAACTCTTTGAGGCCGTCGTCTGGGCCGCCGGGCGGTGAAGGCATTTCCTCAACGCGGGTTGAGGAGCTTTGGTTGGACGGATATGGGTCATTTTTACGGCTTTACGAGTTTCTGTCTGGCAGGGACTGGGTGTGCTTCTGCTGCTGCATGTGTGAAAGAGAGACATGTGAGTTTTCACGTGTGCACTCACCGCGTGTCGACTGTGCAGTTTCTCCAGGAGGGTGTAGTCGGTGCCTTTGGGGAAGCGACTCTCCTCATTGATGAGAGCCAACATGCCCAGTTTCTAAAGGGGGAGACACAGAGAGAGAAGCAGAGGGGGTGAAACTTACCGCAGTCATGATGGAACTAGTTATAATCCCAATGGGGCACATCTGGCAGCTTGTGCTATAACAATACATCCAGGAAACAGCAAAGTAATTCATTCAATTCTCTCTTTTATTTATAAAGAGAGGGTTCAGTGAGCAGGCATGGTGTTTGATTCCTACAGTCACACTAAAGCAGCAGCAGTCATGTAATAGTGAAGCAAAATCACAAGTATACGTGGAGATAAATGGTTGTAGTGGGGTGCTTTTGCCTCCTCTAAACCATCCAAGTGTGTGATTTTAAACACAAGCCCACCTTTGTAGGGGCTCAGCTTTAACATCATTATAACCATGGTGGTAAAATAACACAAATTGTCCTCATGCTTTACTCCAACCGTACCTCCAACCGCTGACTGGTGTACATTACTGTGCAAACAACATGCAAAATGAGACTATATAATGATAGACTGGGAGATGGGAGTCAGTGTAAGCACAGTGTGGCGTCTGGGTCAGCCAGCTCTGGCTGGTGGTTAGCGGTCGATCCTGGTGATGACTTTGCTCTCTCAGGGTCTGACTGTCTGTTACCTTTTCTATGAGATCCAGACACTCGGCGTTATCCATCCAGTCTATGGCTTCCCACTGGATCCCCTCCCTGTCAGGAAAAGCACACACGCAGACACACCATGTATATATATATATAAATATAAACAACTAGGAGGACACAATGGAGGTATTATCCAGCACAAACATGTGATGAAATGAGCCATGTCCAGGCTGCTGGCCCATTATAGCAGAAAACAACTGGCTGTGGGAGAAACTGAACCAATTCCAAACGTCTGGCAGTTTGCCTGCATCGTCATGAGGGGGCCCAACCCCCACAACCAGCTCTGTCTGTCTGTCTGTCTGTGGGACAGTCTTCAGTGCATGCAAAGCTGCTAGTTTTGCTTTCAATGTACAAGCCAAAGGTGTAGAAATGTCTTGTTTAGATAAATAAAAGTTTCTGACCTGTTGTACTCCAGCTGCTCCAGTGAGAAGATGTGCTTGTTGAAATACTCCTGGAGTTTCTCGTTGGCATAGTTGATATTAAATTGTTCAAACCGGTTCACCTACAGAACGGAAGAACAGGATTTCAAATTCATCAGTTCTGCAGCTTAAATATACTCTCCAGATATTTTAGGCACATAAGAAATAAAATGCATTGAATGTTGTTGTATCAGATGTGTTTTTTTTTTTTTTGCACAAACAACACTGAAAAGTCAATTTTTGCCTTTTCATTGTCATTGTCTGTGCACTGAAGTTTTCAAGTGTTGCATATTGGGCCATGAATGGCTTAAAAACTCACTGTGATATCACAAACTCATACCTGTACAAATTTGAACTCAGATTTGAGGTGACCACAGAGTAACTCTCGCTCTTCAATAGAATAATGTGAATAAAGTAACAATAAGATAATCACACTTTTGGGTTATCCCTAATAAATTCTTCTTTGGAAATCACATCTATCAACAAGTTATTGTATTTTACTATCAAGTGTTAATATGATTAATGCTTGTGATTTTTAAGTCAGGTCAATAAAGTTGGAAATTATGATTTTAAAGAAAACTTGGCTTAATATTTTAAATGTTTACATCTAAATCAGCTACAAACAACATTAACCTTCTGAACCATAAGAGGTTTCTGGCCTTTGTTTTTTGCTCCTATTACATTTTTACTCACTGTGTGTTTACACTACAATATAAAGTCCTGCACCTCTATGGAGACAGCATAACCATGACTAAAAGTAGAGAGGGTCAGTTTTGTGCTGTATGACAAAGTAATAATGCCATATATGATAAGAAAAATATTTTTGATTACCTATTTTACTAAAAAAAAAAAAAAAAATCAACATGTACAACACCTTTCCAGGATCTGACAGGTGATATTTACATACTGTAGATATGTCACTATTTTACATTTTTTACTTGTTTTTATACTTTTCTCCTATCTGCTCTGTGTAAACACAGCCTGCAGTTCAAATCCAGTTCAGCCAAAAAGTCCCTGAATTTTTGTCCCTGAACTGGATTCTCAGTCACAGCAGGGAACACAGACTTCTGTGTTTTTACAGAATCTGGCTAGAGGACATAATTTATTTTTTGGGAATTTTTTAAATGAGGCATGAATAAAAAAGTGACTTTGATGAAATATCACAATTTTAAGTGTAGATACGGTTAAGTTTTCCCAGAGAACAGCATGTCACAGTTGAGAAGTTTAAGGACCACTGGAAAGCTCAAAATCTTACAATTCTCTGTGTTTTTACACTTTCTGGCTCTAAAAATTGTGTCATTTTTGTGATCTTGCAAAGACAACAACCTTTCACATACACCGGCAGGTTTGGGAGTTCAGAGGGTTAAAAAACACATTTAGGCATTTTTAGCTATTATGTATTTAAAACATTTGCCAGAGGCCAAACTTGCCACCAAATGTCATATAATTCTGATTCAAATGCTAATAATAGCAGAACAAGGTTGCGTTCCATTAAAGCAGGGAGTGTCTGTGCAGCTGCAGGATATTTCATGACATGACATCAACCATTATCAAATTTGATCAAACCAGTAATAAGGCCACAGAGATGCGAGAAATACAAAAATAACCAAAAATGGCATAATGTTTGGTGGAAAATGTTGTGTTAGTTTTGGAGCCCATTAATCAAGGTAAGGATATGATGGAGAAAATAAGTTACCAGGAGATGTAAATCAAAAATATGGATGTTTTTGTCGTTTTGTTGTTGTTGTTGTTGTTGTTGTTGTCGAGTGGCATGTCACCTCAAAGTTCTCAAAGCCGAAGATGTCCAAGATGCCGATGGACTTGAAGTTGTCTTTGCCTTTGATCTTCTGGTTGATCCTCATTATGATCCAGGAGAAACACTGAGAATAAAGCGCCATGGCGACCGAGTCCCGCGAGTCCACTGCCTGCGGATCATGACACGAGGAGATAATGGTTACCATGGATACCAAGTCGGGCATAAATAATAAAAGAGGGGAAACCTTGCAGACTGTATCCTAAACACAACACAGTGAGCATCACCCCACCTCGCACATTTCATCGGTTCTATCGGATGGTGGTTAAAGAGGTTAAAACAATGATGAGCGTTTCACTGACGGTGTGTGTGAGGCCTCAGCGGTGTGTCCATAAAACAGATAGTGGCTCGAAGACAAAGGTGTGTTATGTCAGCGTCTGTCTGCAGTTAAGACAACGTCTGTTTTCACAACAGACAGCGGCGTTTATCTCCTACATATCTTACGAGTGACGCACTGCGGGCAGCATTGTTATATTCCAGAAATCCAGTGAAAACAAAGACAAATCAGAGTAATGCACATGCATGTTTGCATGTCTCCCTCTAGTTGTATATTTAGTCTTTTTTTAAACACAGCACAAGGAAATGACACCTTCTCAGTTACTTTTTTCCACAGAGACAGAAAGTGTATACAGCCAAACACAGCCACAATGCTAGAAGGCAGACAGAAAGCAGTGGTGGTAAGTATCTAAGAACATTTTAAGGTAATGTATTTGAGTATTTCAGTTTTATGCTACATACTTTTACTCCACTACATTTAATAGAGAGCTTTTAATGTACAACATTATTTGACAGCAGTAGTTCCTAGTTGCTCTTAAGAGTAAGATTGTGGATATAATAACTCAACTCTCTTAACCCCAAGCAGTTTCTGGGTGTTTTTCGCTCCTGTAACATTTCTACTCACTGTTGGCTCATCTTTCAGTGCAACATAACATCGTCTGCACCTCTATGAAAACAGCACAAACCATGACTAGAAGTAGAGAAAATTAAAATGATGTATTCTATGTATACCACAGTTATATTCTAATAAATCATTTTTAAAAAAAAATAAAACTAAATTTTTTCGATTTTTCATTTTACAAAAAAAATATTTATAAATGTCTTGAATTTATTTCCATACTTGTCTCCTCTCTGTTCTGCAGAGACAGTCTGCATTTCAGCCCAGTTCAGCCAAAAAGTCCCTGAATTTTTGCCACATGTCTTTTGGTCACAGCTGAGTCAGTAATAGCTTCAAGGTTGAGCCGAGGAGCACAGAATTTTTTGTTTCTTACAGAGTGTGGCTGGAGCAAAGGGCATATATTTGACAAATTTTGAAAAGAGATTTTGGTGAAAAGTCACAATTTTAAGCTGAGATTTGGTTACATTTTCCGATACGTCACATAAGAATTTTAAATTTTCCAAAGTTGGATATCCAATGATTCTCTCTGTTTTTACAGCTTCTGCTTTTTTCTAAACATAACATGAATTTCAAAAACACCGGCAGGTTTTGGGGTTCAGAGGGTTAAGTAGAATTTTGCCTGGAGGACATATTTCTGAATTGTTGTGTTGGTGCCTTTACTTCAGGACAGAGGACACAAGACAGTCAAACAGGTGAAACTTTTTCCTGCAGAAAACACGTTTGACAATTATGTTTAGTCTGAAAAAAAGAAAATGATCTGCTGATGATGATAACGTAAACTGTTGAAGTTAATGTTAAAGCTCCAACTGATGTGAAGTGCTAAAAATAATGGAGAGTCTTTTATTGGCATTCACTTGGCAAGATCAGGCAATCCAAACAAAATCTCCAAACAGCTTATTTTTTTGCCATCTATTCTATTAAAAACTACACTCATAACTTCTCTGTGATTGACAGGATAAACACTATAATTTTCTGACACTCACTTAAAACTGCAGAAACGGAATCTATTTCTAATCACCATTTGACTCGAGTCTGATTTTCTCTCGCTGCCGTGAAGCCAGCCTTTGAGCCAGACATCATCCGTGTATGAACACAAAAAGCTGGAGCTTGCCAGCTACACTTCCTCCACAGGTATTGTGCTTGAATCGAAAACAAAACAAGCGTTGTGGCGGCGTGTACTGTACGTGGGGCAACAATGCTCCCGGGCTTTTGAGTAATCCATCATGCCCAGTCACCTCTCGCAGCTAGCGGGTGTGAACTGAGCGCTGGTGGCTCCAGGATCTCCGTCACAGGGGTGAGAAGAATGGCTGTTTGTCCAGGACGGAGGGGTGAGGAGGGGGGGGAGGAGGGCCACTGCAGGCAGTCGTGAGGGGGAGTGACCCCTGGCCGCTGTGAGAAGAAGTCATTCTTGCCGAGTCCAGGACTGGAATAATGAACTCTATTAAGAGACAAGTTGCTTCAAAGGCCAGGCAGAACAAGCAGCAGCAGGGTGACAGCACAAGTTCTTTGTCTGCCGATGAAAAGCTTTCTTGTGACTTTCGTGTCCCTGCGATAATAGTAAAAGGTCCATCCTGCATATTCGCTGACATTTATGAGAATGAGTGGGCCGAAAGGGTTGAGCTCCGCCAAGAAGGATTGTGTCATGTGTCAGAATGTTCTTGCAGCACATGGTGAAAAGGATAACACATACAGAATGAAGACTTGTGAAATATTCACATTAATTACAGACTCCAGCGGACAATTGAAGCCTGACAAAGAGACACGGGTGAATTATTACACCAGCGTCTCGGTGCCTGGCTGCACTGCCTCCAGAGGAGAAGACTCTTACTTCACCCCAAGTCATTGGGCCTATTGTGCTTTTGACTCAGATCACTATCACGATGGCTTTATTGTGCCTGGAATCTGGCAGACAAAAAGCAGGAAATGGCCGGGAGTCACGCAAGGGATCTGGGGAGGCATGTGGTGGAGAGCGCCGGAGAAAAGGCTGTGTGTGTGTCACCAGGACGGGAGAGGGGTGAGGATAGGGGATGGCAAATATGCACTGACTGTATGCTTCAGTGTCTTGATAATGAACAATCCCTACCAGGCAATCCTAAGACTATACACTGAAAACTGGGAAATAAAGACTGAAAAGAATTAAATTAAATGTATGAATAATGTAGTGAGCAGCAGCAGAGCGAGTTGCATTGGATGTGTTGTTACCTGCTCCACAGTGAGGGGGGAGCAGATCTCCTCTCCTCTGAGGATCATGGAGCGCTGGGTCAACACCTCTGATAACTGAAAGGAGTCCAGACCGAGCAGCTCGCTGACGTTACTGACCACTGAAACACACACAGATTCACATTGTCGTGTTTGTATAATTCATGCAGAACACAGACAGTTCAGGTGACTCCTATTGATGTGGAACAACAGATGCGACATACAGACAGTGATCCTATACGGTCTATAGGAAACTCTACTCTGTCGGCTGTGCTGCAGCACTTTGCAGTCAGTGTAGTTCACAGGTTCTTTGGAAAAGAGGTCAGACACAGCGAACAAAGGAGTCTTGAGCTCGTGTTACAGCCTGTTCAGTGCTCTGTCTGGCAGTACGACGTCAATCAAACTCTCAGGCATAAACAATACTGCAGAGTGGTCCAACATCACGGTCGAACCAGTTATCTGCTATAGAAAGTTTCTCTACTATAAATTCCATTAGAAATAACTTGTCATTGCAACAAGACAGAGCTTAACAACTTAAAACCACGTATTTCCAGTTTTACCCTTTAATATTATACAATTGATTTTCTCTGCCTAATAAATCTTGCATTAAGTTGATGTTTACAACATTTTCTCATACATTTACTCCCCATAACTGCTTTGTTTTATGATCTTTTGGAAATTGCTAGAATTTTAAAATTGAATAAAAGTAAATAAGCTTGTATTACAAAACAAAAAGTACTTTTTCAAAGTGATTTTAACACTTATGTCTGCAATTTCCAAATTATTTCCTGATGCTTTGCTCGGAACTGTCAAAGAAATAATGATGTAATTTAGTACTCATTATATGGAAAACAGGAATTTTCTTAACAGAACTGCTGTATTTAAGTAAATAGTCATTCATTATTCATTTAATAATGGAAATTTTCATGTTTGCAAAACTCTCTGCCTTCCTGGAGGCAAATTTCACAATCTTAGCCAATACAGCTGTCTCTATTTGACCTAGAATTAGTGCCAAATCAAGCCTTCTTTCTAGGAAAGGTTTCTAAGAAAGTATTAAGAAATGACAGTGATAAAACACAGGCATAATTCTATATTGTTACTCATCTGTGTCCTTCAAACTATTTTGAATAGTCAATCTGACACACTCTGTGTAGCAGATATATCACTGTCCTAATTCCTCTTTCTACCTCCTTTGGAAGTGATCTGAGCTCCACCAGCAGTCATGAATTCAATGTTGCCCATCTGCAGGACGGCAGACAGCAACTTGAACACGTCTCTGATCTCCTCCTCAGTGAATTCCATCACCTTCAGTGCTTCCTGCAACACACAGAGTTACACAACATGTCACAGTGAGAACTCCAGAAACACACTCAACCCATTCAAGTCATGACAGCAGCTAAATTTAATTTGGTTTTTCCTTAGAGCTATAAAACGATTTAGAACATAATTCAAAATGTGCCTCCGAAGCCAACATGACACAATCAAATAACATGTTTCCCCAAGGCTCATGTTTTCTGGAAGTGATGCCTTTGTCTGGTAGGTTGGATGTTTCACTTATGGAACAGGGTTATGGTGCCCTCTGGGGTTGAAACAAAGGATGTACAGTAAAAGAAATACTGGCTTCTTTCTTCTTACCATCACACTGTTAAAGAGCTGCTGGTCATCCAGACTGCTGTCCTTCACGCAGCCGGACTGGCTCAGGTAGTGATACGACTCTGGACCTTCAGACAAGAGGTACATGTCTGCAACACAGATAATGAAGAGAAAACTAAGTCTTTCACTGCATGCTACAAGTCCTTAATAACCAGACAAAACAAGTGAACCAACTATTTTTCTTCTACTCTTGCACATTATTTGCACTACACATAAAACACTTTAACTTTTGTACTTTCTTATTTCACATAGGACATTTCTATTTTACTTAGAGTGTATATTACACTTGTGAATTTTGCATTTTAGATTTTTCTTACTGTTTATTTTTACTTACTGCATATTTTTGCTTATTTATCTGTATTTATGGTGGTGGTAACTTTACTCTTTCTGCTATAACAACCGAATTTCCCCTCGGGGATGAATAAAGTATTTCTATCTAGTATTTTTATCTATCTATTTAGTCGTTAACTAAATGAACTATAGATTTAGAGAAAGCTATAATAAATTTCTATATTTTAAAATATGAACTTAAATTCACTGAGGAATGAATTTTGGATGCACAAAGTACTCTGTCGATTACTGCAATCATTTCCTCTCTGGTTTAAACTGCTGGCTATTTTTTCACGTTTGTCTATTCGATTAGTTTTAGTACTATGCTTAAGTTATGGTTACAAATATTTAAAATGTAGCTGTAGAGATGCCTGAGAGCAGATATTTTCAGAATTTTGACACATTAGTCACATTTTCTGCTAGTCATAAACTAAACTCTGTAAAAACCCACCTCTGTGGTCCCTGTCTGCTCCAGCTAACAGCGCATAGAAGATGTGGTAGTTTCTCTCGCCAGGATTCTGCCGAACCACACGATTCTTGGAAAGAATTAGGAAAAAAAAGGGGAAAAAAAGCTATGTCACAACTTAATTGGATTTGCAGATTACTTAATTAATTATTGGTGCCATTAAATAAGAAACTTGTAAAAGTTTCAGCACAACACAAACCTACCTTTTCCAGCAAATCTGATAATTGACAGTCAAGGAGAACACTGAAAAATCATAGTGAATCTATCATCTGTACAAAACACTACAAACATTTAATTTCTTTACAGCAGTTGTGAGTATATTTTAAAAGATACAATCAATGATGCAGCCTCCCTGGATGTTTCCGTTCTGGGAGAAGTGGAGCTGTATGAACTTCCCAAAGCGACTGGAGTTATTGTTGTACACAGTCTTAGCGTTCCCAAATGCTTCCATGATGGGGCTGCAGACATAATAAAGACAATTGGGCAAATCAAATAATCTTCAATGTGTATTTTCATAATGCATCATGTGACTGGACATCGCCGTTTCCACTTTGATGCTGATGTCAGATGCAAAATAAAAATTTTTTAACATTTTCTGCAATTTTGATGAAAGCACACAGTCTGTACCGTGCTAACTTTGTCTGTGACTAAAATGTTTCTGATATTTGAATGGAATTTACTACATTAATGGTTTCCCTAACACTGATCAGTAAAGAGCCCATAACCAAGTTCATGAAACCTATTTTTCATTCCTAAAATTCTGTGGTTTTTCATAGGAAGATTTGCAACCCATGATGGTCTAAATGTTGATTAGGGAAATATTCTCTTCCCAATTTTGGAGGAGACTATTAATCACTGCAAAGGCATCCATTTCAAAATCACAAGAATTACAGCCAAGAGTACAAAAAATAACCACATGCAGAGATGAGTCAACTTCATTGTCACTGCAATAAACATTGATAGGAACTTGCTTTGGCAAAATTACAGTGCAGGAGGAACTACCATGTACACAAAACAAACGGAAAGAAGCCAAATACAACAGACTAACAAAAAAATACACCTTAAAGTACAAAAGGTTTATGATTCAAGAACTAAATAAACATAATAACACCTGAAAACTGATTGTTGTTAACCTTATAAAAGGCGCACAAGATACACACAAAAAATAACTGAATGTTCATTACATCCATAAATTTTTGCAATGTTGGTAAACCTCAGTGTATCAGTCCTCTTCCAAAGTCCTCCCTTCTTTGGTTCCATCTACCAGTTAGAATCAGCCTACCATTTCTAACTTAGATTATTGATTGCTCTCATCCTGCAGTGGTTGTAAGCTTCTTACTTCTACCTGTGGTGAGGCCTTTCTAAACAGAGTCGGGGTCAGAGGTCGGGGGTCATTCAGTACCTGCTCTGGACAAGGGCCTGCTCCACCCTGGTGGTTCTCTCTGACAGAGGAGTTCCTGCTGAGTTTTGACTCATCACTGACAGAAACTTCAGCAGCAGCTTGGTGCTCTCTGTCTTCCCAGCACCACTCTCCCCACTGAAGATAAAAATACAGAGAAGAGTTAATACATAAATGGGTGTGTCAAACCTCTCAAACGTATTTCTACTTTTCAATTTTGGGGGGAAATGTAATTTGAAACTCAATTTAAAGAGAATATTTCAGGCAAATTTGAGGCAAAGGTCAAAAGAACACTCATAAATCAATGAACCCATAGTGTGCATTAGTTTCATGCTGTTTCCAAAGATTTTTTTTAATATTAGAAGACTTAAAAATGGATTTCTGAGAAGTCCTCACCTGATGAGAACACACTGGCTATCGTGTCTCTTCCACAGGCAGCGGTAACACTCGTTGGCCACAGCGAAGATGTGAGGCGGCAGCTCCCCCAGCTGGTGTTTGCTGTACAAGTCAACTGCAGTGCCGTCGTACAGGCCTGCTATCTGCTTATAGGGGTTTACCGCTGCCAGAATGGAACCTATGTTGGTCTGAGGAAAATAGAAAAGTACAAGAGAGAAAGATTAGATGGGTGAGGAGAAGAAGAAGAGAAGATTATAAGTGAACAGATGACAGAATACATGTTATGACAAAGAAACTAATTTGAAATTCTTAACACTTGGCTGATCATCAGACTTCTGTGAGATCTACAGTACTCTTACTTAACACTATTAATTCAGTAGATTCACCCACGTTCCTCTGACACAGTACATGCAGTCAGTAATACTCTTAAACTGCTGCGTATGGCCTAGTTTGCAGTCAGCCTGCTAATATTTTAGGACCTACTGGTCCTGCTCGGGTAATGCGCTTTGGGGAAAAGTGCCTCACAAAAGTGTGTTTGTGGGTCATCATTCTACAATGATACCATTCTGCGATGCCATGCAGAGACACTGGGCAAACCCTCTGAGATGAGATTAGGAGATAGGATTTCCAGAAACATAGTTACCATGTGTCTGTGGGCAGCGATTATTTTAATAAAGCCTGGTTAGAGTTTCAGTGGAACCTTAGCGCTTTACTGTAAAAGCAATCCTGGTAGTGAAACTGGGTGAAACAAACATAATAGGAATCCAGTTCTGAATACTCTGACAGAAGTTCACTTTATCCAACGGATTATGTGTATCTTGAGTGTTATTTACCATTTTAATATATAAAAATGTTATTTATATATGAAAAAATACTATTTTTCTACTTAAACCTTCACTCAGCCTGCTTTGCTTGTTTGTGTCTCTGATTATTAGGCTTCTGATTATTTTCCAGAATATCCACTTCTAGATGTCCTGTGGATTCAGGCACCAACATGCTCGATTGTACTGAGATCTGAGGAATTTGGAGCCCAAATCAACACCATGAACTCTGCATCATGTTCTTCAAACCAATCCTGAACTATTTTTGCAGCGTGGCAGGGTTCATGCAGAAAGAGGCCATCAGGGAATACCGCCATGATGATGATGTGCAACAATGTTTAGATGGGTGAAAAGCACAAACACACACATGAAAAACACAACAGGCCCATGGACTACAGGCACCTCATGGTGGTATATTCAAACATGCTCACAGATTAGGACTTACATAGATGTTGTCTTTCTGGTAGCGCAGAAAGAGGTTGTGCATGATGGCAGCTTCATGCAGCTCGGCCAGTGTGGACATGTCTTCTACTCCATGGATGCTGCTGGGGTGCATCGGGTACACCACCTCTCTGCTCAGCTCCTCCTTCTGCAGATAGATCACCTGCAACAACACCCATCCAAACATACGTCAGTGTTGAAAGGTTAATGTCATTGTTTGAATTTGATTTGATCAGAAATCTGACACTTACCCAGAAATAGATGACATACTATACTATACACAACAGCTGCACATTTTTATAACGGCTTTTGGCTTGTTTGAACAAGAATAGGACAGGAAACTATATCATATATGTACAGAAATCTAACAGGCCAGCACTCAATATAGTTCAGTTCAAGCATTGATATCGATTGGTAAGGGGTTAACATTGTGGTTTGGTGCATCACATTTTGCTGTATTACTGATAAAGTTAACAGATTAAATATATAAACAAAATCAAACAACACGTGGACAGACATCAAAAGTCAAATACATTAGGTATGCTACTATTATTTCCATTATTGACTGATCTGTTCTTTTAAAAGACTTTTCTGCCATTTTGCCTCTTTTATATAGTGACAGTGAATAACAGGTAATAGGAGAGAGTGAGCAAGAGAATGACATGCAGTGCCAGGATTTCAATCACGGACTAATTGCTGATGGCATTTGTGTCCATGTGGTATTCGTCCTACGTTATTGGGTCACCCAATTAATCTGTCTTTATTAGTTTTATATTTGTAAATTTTTCATTTCGTTGATGCAATGAAGAAAACCATCACATTCTCAATGAGCCTCGAGTCCAACTAGAAGCTTTTGGACTTGTAGTTGGACTAAACGCTACAGATATTCAGGTTAGGCTAACATAATACAGAATAGGAAGTCAGCAAATATCTGTATATTTTGAGTTTATTGGTTATCAGTAATAAATAATACTGACGACAATATTTGAAGCTGATATAGATTTGCAGTAAAAATGGAAATCTTGGTGTAAAAATTCTGATTACCACAAACTCCAACACAAAACTTTGTTGAAAGCAATGTGTTTATTGATGATTTACATAGGTTTAATTAAAAGAGGACTTTTAGGTAGGTAGGTAGGTAGGTAGGTACTTTATTTATACCGGGGGAAATTTAAGCAACCAGCAGCACATTAAACATGAAAAAAAGATGCAGGAAATGCAAGAGCACAAGATAAAAAACAACAATAATAATAATAACAACAATAAAGATAAAAAAACAGTGCAAATTAAAACAGTGCAATTTTAAGCATTTATCCTTCAGTGTTGATAGACTGTTACTCATGACGGGTAACTAATAAGACGGCATGTGGGCTACTGCAGATAAAGAGCCAAAGTAGCATATTTTTAAATGAATTTATTCTATCAGATATACTTTTTCTTTTAAAAATGTACCAATAATTAGAAAAATTACGAATATCGGGTGCAATAATCAGCCAGGCCAACAATCAGTCCATCCCTAATATTATGAATTTGAACCTGTTAATGGCATTTTTATTTGATAAAAAAAGAAAACAACATTCCATTTCTGCATGTAAGCCAACATTATTACACATCTTGTCTCATGATGGTGCCCTACATAATAGTAATGAAAAACCTTGTCTAAATTCCTGCTGACACATTTTGTGCTGATGGGGGACCAAAAGGTTGAGGGGCCGAACATGACCCATAAATTGTGCTGATGTAGTAATCAATTAATTCACAAATTATTTCAGGGCCATAATACACTGCTGTCACGGTAAACTGCCTACTAAATAACTTTACCAACACAACTAATTATCTCATGCACACATTCAGTATCTCCAGTCAAAGCCAACAAAGGCAGCAGCAAACATTCAGCCACGTCGGGGTTTGAACAACAGTTGTGCAGAAGTCGGGCGGGAAGGCAAGTTTAAGATGTTAATCAAAATCCTGGAACAACATCAGTCTTCCGCTGGTGACAGGCAGATCCAAAAGATGATACAGGAATAACTGAGGGAAAAAAATCTGAGTGAATGCCTGATGTGTGCCTGTCTGTGCCTGCTGCCGGCATACCTGGCAGGCAGAGAGCCCCCATCTAATTCATGCCTGGACCGCTCTCCAACATTTGTTCAATTCACTGCTTGGTTTCAATACAACAAATCTTTCACCGAGTGACATTCCTGCAACGAGGCAAATTAGACACCGTAGTGGAGTTAACGTGATGGTTGGAGATGCCCTTGACTTGTCATTCAAAGTATGAGAGAGATGTAGGAGAGGATAAGATCTAACAGTGTCTCTACAGTGAAAACAAAGAAACAAACAGAGTCTCACAGACTTTGTGGCAATCAGACCTCTAATGTACAAGACATGAGATCAGAGAGCAGACAGACTACTGCTGCGTTGGTCACTTGATGGGAAGCAGTGTCCGGATCAATACTGATGGACACGAGGCTGAGGGTTTGTGGCGTCCCAGTGCATTACTGCTGGCTCTACTGGCAGATTCAACCGTGTCCCAGCTGGGAGCAGACATTGGGTTTCAGAGAACTGCTGAGTCAGCACAGGCTGGCTGCTGGGGCTCTGTGGGAGATGTGGGGGTTTGAAAGGGTTTAGCTGATTCCTTTGAAAGTAGAAATAATGAACGTGAAGTGTGAGATGTTTCTGTGTCATGTGCATTTTTAAAGAAGTATCAAAAGACTTTTTGGCCACTTGGTGGCAGCAAAACAGCCTGTTGCAACTATACTGATACAATAATGCTTTTTAAAATGTATATAATCCAGCAGAAACAGAGAAGACTTTGTGAATCTGGACATCCAGTAAAAGTCCAATATTGACTGTCTTTCTAATGCTTTATCTTATATATTATTATATTATCTCATTCACTGTTACACAAGATAACAAGCAGCAAGCTGTCTGGTTCCGTGCTGTGCAGGTTGTGTACAGTGGATTTATCAGTATATTTTATTTGTCTGAAAATAACTGCCCTCTTGAGCTACAAAAACAAAGTAAATAAGAGTGGTGGGTTTAAACAGAACAGTTGCTGGCTGCAAAAACAAACCAATAAGCTAACAAAAAAGTCCTCTAGAGCCGAGAGGAACAGCTGAGTCAGATGATGATGAATTCTCTGTGGATTCTTCAGTGACACCTTTAATAATAACAGAGGCATCTTTCATTTCTCTTTCATTTACTTCCCTGCATGTCAAATTAAAACACGCCTCCAGCGCCAACAGCCAGTATTATGCAAACTAATCTATCCATGCAATTGTTCCCATATAGTGTTTGTATAGGGTGAATACAGACTATAAATCTATCGATGAATCAGCTGCAGAGGGACAGTTGACATGACTGTAGAACATAGTGTCTTCTCCTATAATGATAGCTACTGCAGAGCTCTGACGAGGCTTGCATTGTTGTGCTCAATGTTTTAAAAAATTATTGCATTGTGTGTGAGGATTTTATCTTTTACATCTTGATGCAGTGCATTAACTTAAGTGAATCTGTATAAAACATTAAAAAGGCCATCTACACTAAGTGAAATGATAAACTGACTCTTATCGGGTAGACATCTCCATTTCAGCTTTAGACGGCTATTAGAGGACGGGTGTACGCTGAGACAAAAGCACAATAACAATGCAGTCATCAGTGGGTTGCTGCATGTTTTTGTGGTATTAAGGTTTGTAAAAGGGTGAAGACCTCGGGGGGAGAAAAGCAGCATGTGCGGTGATGTCATCCATCGAGCAGAAGCTCGCAGATTTTCAGCCAGATGTCCCTCAACATTTGGCTTTAACCCCACCCAATCTTCAGGCAAATTGGACCAGATTCACTATAGGACCTAAATGACTAATAAACAAAACAGGCTTTTCACATGGAACACATCCTTATTCAGCATTGTTATTTTACATTCAATTACATCAGCCGTTTAATGTGGTTGATGCCATTCTGAACACCTGGGCTCCAGTGGGCTTCTGCTGTGAATGTCGTCATAAGAAAGATTTATCCAATAATTATGGAGACAGTGGAATCTAAAGCACAACTTCAAAAAAAAACTGTAACTTTACATAATCTGATCTGAATAACATGGTTTTAAGTGGACAGAATATCAATTAAAAGCATCCATTAAACCCGCTCATGAAAAGCGACACTAATTCTCTTTAACTGGACAGCAGCCACTGTGGTCACAAGTGGCACTTACAAAATGATGGTGAATACTAAAATATAACAGCAGCAGAGAGGAGTTGTTAATTCAACAGTCTCATTTTGCTATATGAGCTGCACACTTTGCTAAAATTAACCAACACCAGTGAACATAAGTCAGCGGAGAGGTTGCAGCAGTAAAAACAGGTTTGAGTGTGTTAAACTGAGTAATCATGGGTCTGTATGAATTCAACAACATCTGTAATAACATGTTGTTCATTCAATATAGTGTTATTTTAAGGATAACTCAAAAACAGTTTTTAGCTATGTGGCACTGCAGTGTGTCTGATAGACTGTATGTTGTATATATTCTTTCAAATACACTAAAATAAAAGAGACATGATTACACTTTTTAACTCCTGATGCTTCCAATTTAAGTAATTTTTTGGCGTCAAAAAAAAAAAAAAAATCATCATTTTGTGATTAAAGTGGTTTTGAGAGAGTCCTGCACCTCCTGTTGGCTCTGTTTTTAGGTTTTAGAAAATATAGTCCATGATGGGAGACTTTGGCAAATCACATCTTTAGAGTGAGAAGGCATTCCTGCTGGCTGTTGTACAAATGCAGACGGTGGGAAGCCTGATTCAATTTGTAGGAAAAGTTGCGATTTCAGCATTGGCAACAACTTTCTGTAAATCAAGCCAAGAAAAAGGAAGACAGATTTATACAAAAGAGAACCTAAAAGAGAACCTGGCAGTGAACACACTTGTCAGTATTGGTGAAGCATCCTCAGAGGTTGTGAGGTAAATTAATTCTGGTGTTTTCCTTTGTTTGTTTTTTTGTTGATTTCTGCCTACCCTAGCTTTAATTTCTAAAAAATATGCTTTAAAGTGATAAAATATCAACCCATTCTCAGATCTCAGGTTTCTGTTGACACTGACACTGTGTCCAATACCCATTCAAACAAATCACCGTAGCCTGCAATACATCAACTGCCCGTGTTAGCATTCTTTACATTCCCAAAGCACAAGTTCAAAGGGACGTAGAGGTGGCGCGGAGCAAAGTTAATACAGGTTAACAAATAGCAGTACAAGGTTACACTCTCAATTTCAAGTGTCAGAGGAGGAAAACAAATATGGCCGTAGCCAAACACACAATGAGCTCCGTACTTGGGAAGCACCTTCAACACAAAAAGACAACACACTGGAGAGGAATTATGTGATTGTATTTTCATGTGTTTGTCTTTCTGCATCACACTGTGAAACCTTTGTCTCTGTTCTTCTTTATATAACTTACTGTTCCGATTTCACAGAGCAAGCCTGGGGGACTTTTTCATGCCCGAAACATCAGAGATACTCAGAGGAAACTGAGCTGGAGTTTTCAGCATCAAAAGAAGTTTCACATTCCTCCACTTTACCCCCTCTGTGGTCTTGGTTTTATTGTTGGTTACATTCCTGTGAGATAAGTCACCGAACACTGTCCACAAAGCCACAGCATTTCTCACCAATATTTATTAATCTCTTTATTACATTTGTTTCCCAATAACTTATTGACTAAGCAACATCCGGTGGAAAAGACTAAAATGAAACTTCAAACAATCGATCAATCAGTTAAACACACTGGAACAATAATCCTGTAGAGCAGTCAGCCACATGCCACATGATGCTACCAAGAAATTACAACACACCAGATACAGCAACCTTACAGTGTACCACTGTACACTGATCTATTATTGATTTTAAACTTCCAAAAACCGATTGAAATCAGCTTCATTCTATTAATTTGCTTTGAACTTACAGTCAAAGATGTCCATAACATTTTGAGTACAAAGCGACTGTAATTAAATGATTTTCCCTCTGATCCTGATTCTAGTCGTTACACAGCAGGCCTTCCACAATTATCACAATGTCTGGTCCACAAGGGGACACGGCTTCATCAATGTTAATGACCGGAGTGCTGTAATGATGGCTGGAGACTATTTCATGCCACTTACAACAACATGTGATTCATGATTGATTAGCAAAGTTGTTTGCTGCACAAATCAATCCTCTCCAAGTGGAGCCTGGTGGTGACATTATCAAGCTGCGCTGATGAACACATGGCTGGAAGCAGAAAAATACAAAACACCAAAAATCTCAATATTAAGTAAAACTATATTGCTGATAAATAAAAATCTAAAGTTTCTGTTTTCTTGAAAAGTATGATGAAGCTATTGAAGCAGCTTAATCAAGAGTGTTTCTGTCCTTCCTTCTTGAATGAAATTACCATCCCTTGAACAAAAAAACACTAAATTACTAAAGGTACCTGGTTCATTCCAAAGAATATTTACTCAGAATGGTGGTGGACAACTCCAACCCATTTATCTGGAAATTTTACATTTTGAAATTTGATTTTCAAAAATCCATGGACAAATAAGTATGCACAACATAAATTCTACACAGGCAGAGGATTTAGATTTCTGCCTGTATTTTTCTTATTTATAAAATAAATTATATAATGAAATTAAGGATTTCCAGGACTATTAACTAGAGCTGAAACAAGACAGGGGCTGCACGGTGGCTTGGTTGTTAGCACCATCGCCTCACAGCTAGAAGATCTCCAGTTCGCATCCCGGTTAGGACGCCTGGGATCTTTCTATGTGGAGTTTGCATGTTCTCCCTGTACAGTGTGGGTTTTCACCGGGTACTCCGGCTTCCTCCCACAGTCCAAAAACATGCTGAGATTAACTGATGATTCTAAATTGTTCATAGGTGTGAATGAGAGTGTGCTTG
>OMNN01015790.1:24309-40009 GCA_900302755.1 Chromis chromis
CACATCGTAATTTCTAAAAGCTCAGTAAGACCTCATTAAATTGCTTGTTTGTGTGGATATCCAAAGATTTTCAACTCACATGAGACAAAAAAGACAACAAAAAAAATAATATATGTAGAATGTAGAAATTCTAGCTCTGTGAATTGATTATCAGTAATTATCTGACAAAACAAATGTGTATATGACAAATATTTACTGTACACAAGTGTCAGATTATTCATGCATAAAAATGGCAATTGGATGTGGGAGATTGGGGCAGTTAAAGATCAACTTATTATTCAGTAGGACAACAATGACATCACCAGCAGCAGGTATTTAGTTCAGGTGACGGATCCTCTTCCTGCTTTTCTTTACATGCACACCCCTCAGGGCACAACTCACACACTGTTAATCCAGCTGGTGCCATCTGGCCACAAAAAGCACACACACACACACATGCACTCAAACACATAAAACCCACAAGACATCTCGCTCCTCATTTCAATGCGTCGGTTGTATTTTACTCGTCCACTCAAGGCCTTAGTGTACTGGGGGATGAGACAGTGATGAATGCTGATGTGATGCTTAATATGACAGGAGCCGGGTCAGCCTGTTAAAACTGAGGCCATGTGGGCAAAGACACTCCGGTGGGGCTCTCTGGAGTCCAGCTGAGCACTCAAGTAGGGAGCTGCACCTTAGTGCGAGCACTGAAGCAATGGATAATAGTATAACCCACCCCCTGAGTGGAAAACGCTGCCAAGATACATTTACCAAACCACCTCTGACATGGTACATAAAAACAATTGGGAAACAGACAAAGGCAGACGGGCAGACAACAAAAACGCATAATACCCTGAGCTTGATAGAAAAGCTGGATTAAATATAAGATAGTGAGTGGATCAGGAAATGCCAATAAACCTCAGAAAATATGTCATCCAGGAACCGGAGATCATACGAGGTCAGCCAGGGATCCAGAAGGTGGAGACGGTCTGTTTCTCAGGCTCACATTCCTTTCATTCTGGCTGCAAAGGCTCAGGAATTGGAAGCACAGGAGACACCCAAATGCCTGGCCCGATAACCAACATCCTGAGCTCACATGTGAAGATCATATGAGAGTCCATCTTCAGGTCAGCTGCAACACTGTGGTCCCACTCCCAGTCATGAAAAATGTGAAGTCACATTAGCCCAATGTTTTTTTTAAACTCCCACGGTGGGTGTTGAAATGTTTCTGGACTGAGAGCAGGTCCCTGCACGTGGTTCACTCCTCACCACTGACCACAGAAACATCATATAATATGCTTGGAGGGTTGGATGAGTTCATATGTTCCCCCTCACACATCTTTTATGACTCCACCTTTTACCCACCACTGTGCTCTGAGTCCAAGACGTTCCACAGAAAGCCTCAGCCCAGCAAGCCATGCAAAACACAGATGCCCTGCAGATCAACTACTGTGTAATTTCTTATTCATGTGATCATTCACTTATGCATGTGGACTTGACTCATTGCCAGCAGGGTGATGTGTACAGATAATGGAAAATAAATTAGAATATACCTATACAGATTACTGACGGTGCAGTTATGGTTCACAGTCTGAGGCTGGAACTCAAGAAACTAAACAGATATTTAGTTACGTATTCTGCTTTCTGGATGGGAGGAGAGAAAAGTTTGTAGTTGGGGTAATTGGCAATGAAGGTTTCCTAAGGCAAGCATCTGAACACTAGTGCTAGTGATCCACTTGGTGTCTTTTAGCAGTTGTACATTGAGCAGTTGCCATGCCAAGCAGGTATGTAGTTATTTGGTATCATCTTAGTGGTTCACCAATAAATGTTCACCAGGATCTAAGGTTACAGGTAAATACTTTTTAGTTTCCTCACATCTGTGTTGTCTTGACCGGAGTGGAGGTGTTGAAGGGCCAGGAAATGTTCTTCAAGATCGAGAAGCCAAAATACTTGAAAGCACAGATTCAATCCACTTCCAGCCCATTGATTCAGATGACAGTGTGTTCAAGGTTGCAAGATTTCTTGAAGTCCACTATGAGGTCTTTGTTCTTCTTGAACAAGAAGTTCTGTGTTTAGCTGCACAGGAAGATGCTGGTGTCAGGATCTTGAAAGTCTGCATCCAGCTTGGAGGGCACAACAGTGTTGAAGAGCTGAAGATGATGAGATGAAGCTGATGAAAAGCAATCTCACATAGTTGTTGAGTTGTTGCTGGTGCTGTGATGACGGCAACATCTGTAGGTCTGTTGGTGCGTTAGCCAAACTGGAATGAGTTCAGACTGAGTTGTGGAAGGCAAGACGTTTTGCACAGGATAGAACCAGATGCTGAAAACTCTTCCCAATGACAGGGATGCAAGGTGCTGAAAGTGGCTCAGGCTACACGCAGCAGAATTATTGCAGGTCCCTGATCTTCTGGTCAAGTTATTATTCGTTTTTGTGTGGGGACACTATTAATCTGAATGTTGTCTGTACAACTGCTCATGTACCTTCAGCCTTACTGGAACAGGCAATAGCGAAGAACCAGCACACCATAATCCAATGTGAGAACAAGACTTGTCTGTACCATATTTTAGCTTAAATGTTAAGAAACAATTAAAAAAAAAAAGTCCTCTTGAAAAGGACACAGATGGGAGTAATGAGAATGTTACAGCCCATAAGTGCAAAACGCTAAAAAAAAAAAAACTCAGTAGAGCTGAGGAGAACTAAGAAGTGTAGTGTGATCATTCTTGATAGTTTTGACATGTTTATATAAAAAAATCAATGCCTAATTTCCACATATGAAAAATGCTCCTCCTCCACTCTATATGCTGCCCTTTTAAAGAAGGACTCTGTTGTAGGAAAAATACAGGGCTTATGGCTTATGGTTAGGATGACGGCCATGTGGTAGAGGCTGTATGTGGAAACGCTGAGGCTGTGTGAGGAAATTATGCCATACGTCTTAATCCTGTGGACAGAAATGGTGCTTGGTCTGTAAACCAGTGGCTGAGTTTAAGTTTGTACAGCCAGTGACTGTATAGAGCTACAGAACAATTAAATGCAAGCTCACTTTTGATCTACAGCCTCTGACCCACAGACGTGTATTCATTTTTTTTTTCAATCCATCGCCACCTCTCTCTCTCTCTGTCTCTCACTGTGCCTCTCTAACAGGATTTCCTCCAGACACAAAGACCACCGTGCCCTGCCAAACAGATAAGCTCGGGCCAATGACTTGTCACAAGGACTCCATTCCTGTCATTCTTACTTTATTACAAAAGGTGTTGATCCCACCGCAGAGCCCTCAGATGAAACATGTGTTCAAACAATTAGCTCTCTCACTTATACACAATGGGTCAATGCCCACTCAGATTATAGTACCACCCTGTACATGTTAACACTAATTGAGGGGAAATTTTTCATGTACACTACAGCCTATGAGATACTGTAAGGCTGACAAGACTTTCTAAATGCATCACAGACTTGATTTTAAAACTCACTTTGTTGGTTTCAGGATGGGCTTTCAAATACCAAATCCCTAAACCAATGAAAAGTGCTTCATGTTGCAGATACGAGTTTAGGACAGTCGAAAGGGAATCAGGGGCAGCATCAGGGAAACAGAAGTCTTCTTACCTTTCCATAGTCAGTGGTGAGAACCAGGGACGAATCATCACAAGAGCTGACAGTGGAGGGGAGGAGCTGCTCTTTGTGTCTCAGCCAAACACGGGCTCCCTGCAACACAATAGGCAGCATAACAACCTTAGCATCTGGACACAGGGGTTGTATTGGAATCACATGTTTCACAGAAAAGTAGCGCACATTTGCATTACAATTATTTCACTCTTGTCACTTATGTTGGCCATAGAGACAAAGAAAGAGGAAATTTGGTACAGAAAAAGACACATCCTTCCTGATTTAGGTGCAATATAAAAGGACTGGCTGAGGGACAGCAGATATTTTTCTAGAAAAGTAAGAATTATGTCCTCGGTTTGCTTCTCTCACTGTCTTTTTCCATTCTGTCTTCTTCCCAACATTGCTTACTGCCATGTGCCACATAGCCGCTGCCTTACCAGGACCGTACTGGCACAATTATCCCTTTTTTTAAACTGTGATCTGCCTTTTAAGTTGTTTGCCAGGCCTGTGCGCTGAGGGCGTGACAGAGACTCAAACTACTACTCAGAGTCATACGCACTCAGTAAAACTGTCAAAAAGGCTTTCAGTCTTTGGTTTTGTGGCTGGTTTACTCCATAAAAGAGAAGATCATGGCCCCAAATGAGCGTTTGCCACTCTAGCAAATCAATCAATACGAATATTTGTCTGCCCACCATCCTTTCTTCCTGTCTATATTTCAGACAGGCAGACCACAACACACTCCTCGCCATTATCCCCCATCAGATCCTGGTTCCAGACAGAGATTAACACCAGCGCTGCAACCGATGTGGGCGGCCGGGTCTCCTGTGTTTGTGTATCCATGTGGAGTCACTGACCTTCCCAGACATGTTTGTTAGCAGGTCAGTAACCAGGAGCAATAACAGGAATCTGAGGCTGATTGCTTAGATGGACTGTCATTTCCTTACAGTGGTGGAGGATACATTTATAGAATGGGCTGCATTTGATTGACTGCAGTGGATGAGAAGTTAGGCCTGTGCATTCTGACTCTGGGGTCTATATGGTATATCTTTTAGGATAGCTAATCCACATTTGTCATAAATTATTAAATCCTTTAGTGAACCTATTGCCTTTAAAGGGACATTTTGGAAAATATACTTGTTTGTTTTCTTATAGAATTAAATGAGACAGTCGATACCACTCTGATATCTATCAGTCAGCAGACATAATAGTCAGTTAGCTTAGCATAAAGCCAGCCTTGCTCTGTTTGAACGAAACAAAATCTGCTTGTCTTTACAGCTTAATTAAAGAGCCCATATTAAGCACATTTACAGCTTTATCATTTCACTTCAAATGTTATTACTACATTATGTTTACATGCTTTAATGTCCAAAAAACACATAATTTTTCTCATAGTGTTCAGTACTGCAGTACCTCTTGTCTGAAACGCTCCATTTTAGCTCCTGTCTCTTTAAGAGAGAAAGTGTGTTTCCAAAATCTCAGAGTAAAATTTACCATTTTATGTTTTTCTTGAAAGATCTATATGATGCACATTTTAAAGAACACTCTTTCATAAGAAGCGCATCTTTGACCAACTAAGCACCATTAATCATCAAGCACCATCACCAATCAGGGAAGCACGGAGCATAAGCGAATTGTGGGTCCAGCAGAGCATGAAACCGAAGAGATCAATATGCATGAATTCCACTAGGAAACCCTATACAAGGTCACCACTTCCAGACATCAATCCTCATTAACTATTAACAACAGGCTGCCACGTGTGCACACACTCTCATCCATGGAGCACAAATGTGTTTGCCACCAGGGTCAGAACAAAGATCAAGATGCTTTTGTTTAATGCACCGGCTATTTACGCGAAATCCTATCTGCTGAAACACAAAGAGGGAATTAATTAATAAAGACTGAATCCATTATAGAGATCATTAAATGAACTTGCTCAACAGCTCAGGGTGATGATTGGCCTTTGATCTTTTTCTTCATTTTGTGATTCAGGCTTCTTTTCTCGGACAAAGCGTCACTCGGTCTAACCAGCCGGTGTAAAAAACCCACTTCCATCATCAAGGATTTTTTTTTCTTTCAGTCAGCAAATGGAGCACAGCTAAATGTGGCTCTCAAACCACAGGGGACAGCAGTGAGTGGGATAAAGGGGGTCGTGTAAATTAGGAAGAGGAGGCTGAGAGGGAGCGAGAGGGGAAAGAGGAAGGGTGCGGACAGCTGATAATGTCCCGCCTCCTATTGTCTGGAGAAGGAGGCAGACAAACAGAAACATCAGGACGCAAATATAACACAGGTATTCTCAACACACTGCCACACATTAACTCAGTTTCCGTCTAATATGAGACCATGAGTGACCTCCATACCAGTGACCGACTGTGGCTGCCTGGTACCAGCTTGGCTTGTGTGGCCTATTCAGGGAAAAGCTGCTTCACGTGAGTTTGCCAAAGTCCAACCAGGAGATTAATAGTGTTTACTCTATGGAATCTAAGAAGATCAGTCGCTGTTATGTAACTGGAAATTAAAGGGGCTTGAATTCAGAAAAACACTGTTGGTGCTCTTCTTCTTCTTGTAAAAGTTCATTGTACTCATGACGCCAGCAGTGAAGGTGACACAGAGAGAAAACATGGCGGAACAATATGTGGATTACATGAAATCTACAACAGAATAGGACATCGGGCAAGTTATGACATGAAGACCACTGGGGTGGCTCAGAACACTGTAATTTTCCACATCTCATCTGGTATTGCTTCAATAAAGAAATTTCAGTGATGCAAATATGAAAGGAAAAAATTCCAAGTTTTGAATGGTGCAACTGTTGAGTCAGAGTCTAAGAGGTTTTCCACCCATAAACAAAGACCGTCTCAAAAGCATGTCTTGTCAACATCCTATAAAGTCTCTCTAAACAGCATGATCAGTCCACACAGTTAGATACAGTTAGATAGAAGATACAAATACGAATTCATATAAAATTTCACTAAATGAGTCGACACTGAACGGTAAACCAAAAGTCAGCAACAAGCTGGCCCATGAAGACACTAATGCTGGCTTGGCTTGCTGCACCAGTTGGCTCAGAGTGACTTGCTCTTTAGAAAACCTCCTACTAAGCACTATAATCAAAATTAGACCAAAAAAAGCTCCATTGTGATAAGATGAGACACTCTTGCTTTGCAAATATTGGATTCTCCCAATCATTTAAGCTTATGTTTACTGTATTTTTTAGTGATTTAGGTTAACCTTTTGACACTATAGAAACGTTGTATTGTATTTGTAACCCTACCTCACATAAAATATGTTCCTTTACAACTAAACTGCATTCTCATTTATGTTTTGAAAGAAATGTATTTTCTCCCTGAAAGGTAAGATTACAACATGTTTAAAGCTTCTCCTCTTTTTTCCACGGTGATGAGTCCCGCCCTATCTAATATATGACTGGTTGGCTGAAAAGGAGTGACAGTAAAGCAATAAAGTAAAAGGCAGATATAAGATATGTTGATTCGAAACACATTTGCGATACATCACAACCAAACATAATCTGGGTGAAACATGAATGAGGATGCACTTTAGTTGTAAAGAAACGTAATTTTTAGGAGACAGGGTTGTTATTTTGGACACCATCCATGAGCATAATAATTCAGTTACATTCTAAATCGCTAATAAACATAAAAGGCAGTCAATTTCATATTCAAAATTACACTCACACCCTTAATATGCAAGAAAATGATCCAAAATATGACTGGGTTTTATCTTTAAGCTAAAATTTCAACTCAAGTGTTCAGTGCAGCCCTTCCACAAGACATCATGGCATAAAAAACATTACTGCATGAAAGTTTAGACATCCAAAATGTCATGTTATGTCAGGAGATGTTTGATGTTTAGGCATGTCTTACATAAACTCTAGGTTCGAATCGACCCGTATAATTTTAGTTGGGACAAGTTATCCAGTCACTCAGTCACTGCACATCAGCTGTGTCTTTGTATGTGAGCGTGTGTGACTAAAAAGTCTGAAGCCAGAGGGTATAAAGTCAAGATGAATTGTCTCAGCAACAGATGGTCAAACTAAAACTCCTCCCCCTTGTCCCTTCCATCTTCAGGAGCTCCGTCACTAAGTTAGGACAATGGCAACCACCTCTGACTGAGGGCTCAGAAGTTAACCAGGCGGAAATATCCCAAACAAAAGCCAGCTGGGACACAAAGGGGACATGGGTATCAGCTCGTGTTAAGTCCCCCAGACTTGAATTACGTGCTGCAGCGCAACTAACCATTCAGACTAACCTGGTGAAACAGTGTGACTGCTTCTTGCATAATAATCACTGGAAAGTGTTCATTTAGTGAGGCCGCCCGGTCGTCACTGGATTTAATTATCAGCTGTCAGTTAACTCCTATGCCTCTGGTAACCACATGTTTTAATAGCTCCATTAAAAAAAGCAACTGCTGCCATGACATTTCCAGCTCAAGCTAATTTCAAATTCTTAATGCTGCATGTCACTGAGCACGTGTAGCGCCGCCGAGGCAGAACCGACTAACAATGGCCACCCGAGCCACCGAAACAGGCCTCACGCCGACGTCCCATCGTGCTCTCTGACACAGAAACCACTCGGGCTGAATGATGTGATCCCGGAGTCGGAGGCTTAAGTTTCAGCCGCTTGTATAATGACATCCCGCTCAGAGATTTGCTAATGAATGTCCCTTAAATATTTAAGGGCGTACACAGTGGAAGGTGCCACGGCTCTTTCTCTGCCGTCTGCTGTGGCATGAGTGCAAGCAGTATCAGGTGATCGCATCAGCCAGAACAAAAGAAAGCTAATTAACTCAGCCTGACTTGGACGCGGTCGAACAATTAGTTATGATAAGCTAATTTCTGGCATTATAGTGTGGTTGGGGTTGGTGAGGTGGTGAATGAGCCCAGTGGACACCAGTGGACAGCTGCTGGTGCTGCAGGTAGGACCGATGCCTGCGATCATCCAGCTGGATTCCTGACAAGCATATCGTTTGTTGGTGCTCAGATGTGGAGGAGGATAAACGTAACGCAGGAACGCGTCCAACCGCAGCATATTCGTCCAAAAGAAACTCTAGCTGTTGCTGCTTTCACTTGTCCACCTCGAATTTCCTCGCTTTCCTGCTGAATAATTATTTGGTCTGTTTGTCCGGAATCTGTACGAACTCCAAGTTCTCAATGACCTGCTGCATCTCAAGCAGATGATCAGCCACACATCTCGCTTTTATGCATAGGACTGCGGTCCAGCAGATTAATTTACACCTCGAATACCAAAACGGCGTTATCATAACAATAGAGGGACATAAGGCCGAGTCACTGCCCTCCAGACAGATGTGCAGCTCAGAGCACTGATTGGATACATTTATTAAGGTCAAGCAGCATATTGTTGCCATTGTCTGTGTTTTTATGATAATGGGTCAGTTGTAGACAAAATTACCTCAATTGAAAATGCTTTCTACATCAAAATATCATTCTTTTTCTGTTAAAATCATCAAAGTCCAGTGACATTTTTAAAATGTGCTCACTTGCATGACATGGGCAGTGGGTGGGAGCCAATGCGTTCATCGCTAGATTTAGGTATTAAGTTGGAATAAAGTAGCTTTGCTGAGAAAACATCTATTAGACATGGGACTTTTTAAATTTCTTGGAAAGGCAAAACAGAGAATAAAAAAACGTAACAGATATGTTTATAACCAGAAGAATTTTGAAAAACCGTCAATAGTAGAGAAGATTATTGCTTCATCCCACAAAAGGAAGCAAATTCAGGCATTGTAATAGTATCTCCTGACTGAGTGGAATGAAGAGGAATCTGCGATGAGATTAAACAAGTAGGCTGGGAGGGCAATCTGGGCAAAGGTCCCTCTGGGTCGGAAGATTTCCAGTAGGTCCAAACTGTAAGTCCTATAAACAGCAAAACCTCAACTGTATGCAACTTAACATCACAAACAGAGAATGCTGCTTGTTACATTTGAAATCATCAAGATCTTTAGGATGGGTTACTGGAAAAGTGTTCCATTGCACAGATTTACCATCAAGCTTGTTACGAAATATCCACAAAAATATGTGAAAAATAAAAAATAATGTTTCTTTGTTTCCTCGCTGCCACTGCTCCACATGGTACTGCCAAAGTGCCAGCAGCCAGAGGGGTGTGAGGGCGGGGAAGGGCAGGGTGGGTGACCGAGGGGTGAAATCAGATGATTAAAGGCAACCTCTAGCATCTGTGCTGGAAGACGTATGAATTAATGATGGAGAGAGCAGCTGATCAGAAATTAGCTAATGGCAGAGGAGGAGTCCCAGGGGGAGGAACAGGGCTTCCCCGGTCTGTGGCGGAGGGGAGGGAGGAGGAAAATCATCAATTGTTCCCGACTCCAAGGAACGGCGTAAACCCCCCTGCAGAGGAAGCTATAAACAGACATAAAGGAGGACGGCCCCCGAGGCAACAGCTCACTCAGTGACTCACTGATGTCATGCACCGTTTTCATATTCAGAAACTGTTTTTGTTAACGCAGACGGACTGAGAACGATTATGTGATAAACGCAGCCGGCTGAATGGAAACCAAACACACACAACGCAGCAGCAATTCTCTGTCATCACTGTCAATTATCATTATCACACTTAATAACAATGAAACAGGGCAAACTGAGTCACAACATTAATCTAACAAGTGCATGCAAGTCTGTGTGTTTGTGCAGGATTACGTGTGTTTGTAAGTGTGTCTGTGTGCGTTTGTGTGTCTGTCAGTCAACAGACAGACACACTCTGTCTGGGGAGGATGGGGGCAGTTACAAAGCTCCTCCCCATCATACCCTGACAGACCCTAATCTACTGTGTTGCTAATGAGTGTATTGAAGAGAATTTGCATAACAAATTGTGTCTTCAGGAGCACAACAGACAAGAGAGGAACACTTGAGTCTCTGCCACTGAGTCCTGGCACAGCGTCCTGTTTTACATCCTTATCCTGTGTGAACATATTTTCATTCACTCTTGAGTGACCAAAGTGTAAAACTCGCTCCTCGGGCTCTGGGTTATGATACTTTTTAACAAGAGAAAAGGTTTGCGGGATGGGGCGAAATAGGCGACAAATGATGCGATTGCTGCATGTTTGATTGGATTTTCAGCTCAGCTTCATGACTTTAGAATATCTACAGAACCACCTGCCAGTCTTCCCTCCTGTCTGGCATCCACATGTCTCACCCCACTGACTGCTGTAGGGTCACACAGCAGGAATCCCCAGAGATATTTCAGGAATGCTGCTCAGTCAGGACAGTGATAGACTTAGGATGTGTGTGTTTGACTCCGTGAGGCTTCTGGGGCACGTTCAGTGGGGCGGGGAGGGTCAGTGGACCATCACAAGGTAACCAGGGTCCTGTTAAGCTGCTGTTGACCTTCACTTGTAGCTCATGCTGTCCCACATTGATTGTTGAAGATCCTCTTTCTTCAGTGGTTTATTACTTTGAATGTGTTGCTACGATATATTGTTTTGTAATGATAAAAAATGAAACTATGTCAATGCTGATAACTGATTAGTCATTTAGATAGGTGCATTTACTGTATGTACAGCTTCTTAAATACTCGTTTAGCCTTCATTTCTGTGTTTAATATCTTTTTAAATTTCACACCTCGGGGCATTTTGTGGGTATTTGTCACTTCTTTAATTAACTTAACGATACATTTCCAGGGAGAGCGCTGAAACGACTCTTAAAGGGGAGGATTTTAAGTTTTTCTTAGTTTTATATGACAGTAATTTGAATATCTTTGAAATTTTGACTGTTAGTCAGACAAAACTAGCAACTAGGAATTTTATCAATCAAAAAAATCTGCATTTTAACCAATAATAAATATGATGAATGAACATTTTGGAACTTATTCTAATACTCTTAATACGGTTCCCACTCTGCAATATTCATAGAAGAGGCATCAACTACATATATGATATTTAAATATGATTTAACTTATAATGCGAGGTGACAGACTGGAGTTATGTATGAGGCTGTGCAGCAGCCTCACACATAATGAGCAGTTCAGACAGTGCTAGAGCCCCTACATTCAGAAATTATTGAACAAAGACTAAGTAAAACAGCTCTAATTTCTCTTTTGCTTGGGAATGTGGATTGTTTTTTAAGGATGAGGAGGATGTGAAGAATGCAATACTGTGGGTCCAAGTAGGAGAGATAAACACACATAGAGTCTTGAAAACACAGAACATTCCTCCTCATGTGAGTCTCAGCTTCTCGGTGTTTCATCCTACAAACAGCCGCGGGTCTAACCACACACACTCATGTCTAATAAAACAGACTGAGAATGGATGGGAAAGCTAACATGGCATGACTGTGGATTGTGCCATGCTGCGTTGTTTGCTCCACTCAGACTCTTCAGACCATGGCAGTCGCGGCTCATGCAGTGTGGGGATGTGTGCTTAAACCCTGCGGGGTGTTCGCCCTGCCAATTAGTTCTGAAATTACAGCCGTGGCGGTAATCTCATCACGAGAGAGCCAACAATTTTACAGTTTTGTAAAATATTTTTTCACCTTCGGGCTAAATTGCCATGCGGTTGCTGCAACGCGTTCAACCTACAGTCATCGGATTGTGTAAGTTAGAGACACACATGCTCCATCCCATAATAGGCTGCCTCCGTGCGGAGTAATCATAGGGGGCTAAAAAAGGAAAGTCAACATCTGGGCTGGGAGCAGTAATCACAGGTTGGCTGTTATTAAGCTGCCAGACGAGACCTCTGAACTCGGAGGATTTGAGCGACACTCATTACCAAGTCACAGTGTCCGTCAGGTACAGGGCGGCCAAGGTCAAGGCCAACACACATTTTTTTCTGTGTGTGAGGGTAAGCAGCAATAAACAAAGAACTTTAATTCTCTCTGGGGATGAATCCTGGATAGAAACACTGCATACAAATCTGGAAGGATTGATCTGCGTGTGTGGATTAGAGTCCAGCTTTACCTATACTGGAAATCTTTTTGAGATGTGAAGATGAGACAAGACGGCATCTCCGACACTAAACAGTAACATGAGCGGCCCACGGAGACATCCAGTCAGCCTCCAGTATGAACAACTTCAGAAACATCTCTGGTGACAGACAGCATTACATCACTTTAGAGATGAGAATGCAGCTGATTGGCATTTTCGCTTATATGCCAGGTGATAGATGAGAAGATCAACTGCACTATCATGTTCGATAAATATGAAGCTACAGCCAGCAGCTAATTATCTGAGCTCTACGAGATGTAACTGAGCGCATAACCCTGCATAAAATGACAATTTACCTCATTAAATAAACATTTGTACTCATTAATCTAACAAGAGAAATGTTAATTGGTGATCTGTAGAGGTTCTGGTAGATGATTTTGCTTAACTGTTAACCCCTGAGTTTGATAAATTCCCTTAAAGTCATGTTATTCCTTTAATTTAGTGTTTATAAAGTACGAGGTTGAAATAGGAAAAAAGTGGTCTGTCTCAGTTCTCTTGAGTAAATAAGCCACGTGTACTTTTCCGTGTCTGTTCTAACACAAAACAAAGCAAGTACATAACCCTGCATGTCTTCATTTCACTCTAACTTCACAGATTTAGCAAACAGTAGTTGAGGATGTTCTCTTTCATCATAGCCCAACTGACACGGCAAATGTTAGTGATTTGCCCAAATGCCCCGAAGTGATTTATATTTCAGAGAACGACACACCCAGAAGTGACACACACACAGAAACAGGGAGGGCAGGAAGGATGGGTGTTGGAGAGGAGATTAAAAAGTGCTTCTTTTATAAAGCAGCATCTTGTGACCATGTAAAGTTATGTGATACTCTTCTGTGGAGCTCTGAGTGAGCGGTGTGTAATGGTAGAGAAGAGACTGGAATCAGAGAGGCTAGCTTTAAAAGGACCTCTAAAGATCATTATGTTAAGATGTTTTATCTCTTTTATATGGCGAAGACACTGTTCGGCACAGAACCTTCGGTAAAACCATGATTCTTGTTCAACACTATGGCTTTAGTGAAGAGATTGTGTAAACTACATGTTTCCCCCTTTCTCCAGTCTTTATGTAGCTAAATGTGCTGGAGGTAGCTTCATATTGACCATACAGATGTGAGAGTGGTATCGATTCCCAAAATTAATTATTTAAAATGTTTTCAAGGTTCAGATCAGACAAGACGAGAGACTTCATACAGTTTGTCAATCACCATGTGTTAATAGAGAAAAAAGCTTGCGTCTACGCTTCAGTAATTGTTATATATTGTGAAAAGATGAAGATATATTGTTCCTTTAGAACCACAAACACAGACAGCTTTGTCTGAAGAGATGGGCGATGTAGCAGATAAAGCCAAAGTCAACAACGGGGTGTCAGCAGGAGGTTATCACAGCACCGAGTTCCCTATGCGACGGTCAGCTCACTGATAGACGGGGCTCAGGTTACTGATAGACTCACAAGAAATGCAAACACAAGCTGGAGAGGTGAAGAGGCTACACTCAGAGTTGATTCTAGTTTCAATGCTGAGTAAAAATGTTGAAAATTATGTCAAAACGGAAAATCCAAATTCAACAAATTGTTTAATAAACAAACCTGAATCAGGTCCCCTAACACTGCCAATCTGTGTCATTGTGAGAAAGGATTATCCGTGTTTTCTGGTGAGTGGTCAGACAATGGCTGTTGCTAATTAGCCCCGGCGCTCTTGTGACAGATTAAACCACCTCCAGATTGTACCAAAGCTGCAGGAGTTCTGCTGACGCACACACAAACCGCTGCCTTAATAATACCTCCCTCTGTTTGCTCATAAACAACCGGCGCTATTAAGTCACCACAGTTTCGAGATTCTCAGCAGCCTTGTTTGAAAATCCCCTAATTTGATGTGATAATACACACAATACCCTCTTTGGGTTTAATTACAAATTAAGAAAGCTGCTTAGGAGAAAAATTTAAAGGAATGCAGAAGGACCCATTAGCCCCTTTCAAACATTTCCTTCCTTCCTTACATCCTCACTTTACTTCCTGACTTGTTTCCTCGCTCCATCAGCGTGGAAATGGAGAGCAATGATCTCAGATTCTCAGCTCTTTAAAGCAGCAGCTGGAGGAAGTGACAACTGGGCAGAGAGGAGCGTGCGATCGCGAGAGAAAAATAGTCCACCGACTTCGGCAGGTTGGCCTTTCTCACGTTACCCGCTTCGCCACAGAATTTTTACTGAGCATGCCGATCTGCGGCTCCAGCTTCAGAGAGCCAGACATAAACAGCACATAAGGCCGTGAGTGATGTTTCAGGATGGGGGTAATGTGTCTGCGTGAGGGGGGCGGCAGTGGTGACGGTGTGAAACCTAAAGCCTTGCTACCGCAGATCTACAATGCATGGATGACAGGCGGCCATGACCGGGAATTTGCAGGGGTCATGGCTGGGAATTTGGGATTCCCTCTGTCAAAGTATCTTTTTAGAGGAAGGAATTTGGTGTGTAATGCAAGGAAGGAGTTAACGGGTGTGGAAAGGTCCTAATGTGGCTTTACAGTGTGTGGCAGCTGCTGCTATAAAGGACCTGATTACCAAGTTTAGAAAATAGCTGGGATTCAACAGGATGTTTTACAAAGGCATAAAATATTTAATTGTGTGTGTGTCTGTGTGATCTCACAATGTTTTCATCTGGATGAAAGAGAGGAAGAAAGATAAATCTAGCAAACAAAGTCACACAAACCTGTATGTGGAGATATGCAGGATATAGTGTCGATAATCCCTGATGTATGAAAATCCAGCAGCCTGGCCGTTATAAAACACTGACAGGATCGCTGACACACTCCATGTATTTCTGTGTGTGTGTGTGTGTGTGTGTGTGTGTGTGTGTGTGTGTGTGTGTGTGTGTGTGTGTGTGTGTGTGTGTGTGTGTGTGTGTGTGTGTGTGTGTGTCTCACAGCACTGCTGACAGCTTCTGGCAGTGCGTGCCTAACAGTGTAATTCACACCACAACTGATCCCACAACTTCTAAGAGGCCAACACAATGCCCTGCTCCACTCTGTCCACTCACCTTGTCAAGTGTTTCACTGCTCACACAACAAGCCTGTGACACGTGTACTTAACCCACAAAACCCTGTTCGCCTGCATTCTGACACACACATACAAACTTTTATTTATATGGCAAATGTAGCTGAC
>OMNN01015811.1:2065-13119 GCA_900302755.1 Chromis chromis
CTACTGAAGGAAAGAAAAATGCACACACACACACACAGACACACACACACACACACACACACACACACACACACACACGAACACACACGCAGTCATTTCTCCAGTCATTAAAATGAGAAACAGCCGATGGTGTAGGAGCTGTTGAAATACCATTAAGAAATGGAGATAAATGCAGTGGATCCCGGCCTACTATGGCAACCTCACTACAGTAAATCAGACAGTGACGAATATTACACAGACCAGGCTGCATGCATATGAACACACAACTACACACAGACAAAACACATGGGTTTACACACACACACACACCCGCACACAAACTGTGCAAACAATCAGCGAGTCACCTTGTAAAAAAAGAAAAAAAAAAGAAAAAAAATCTCCTTTGGTGGATTAATGAGTAATTATCCTAATTAAATGTTTCCTGATCATCCGTTATGATATATGGATGATTATTATGTTCGGAGATGATTAAATGATAGTATAACAGAGCAGTCTGATATCATTTCAAAGAATTAATGAGCGTTTGTACAGAGGAACCGTGTGGAAATAAGGCGCAAATTAAAGATTGGATTAACTTAGATTTAATCAATTCGGGGCTAATTGTGAGCCGCAGCAATAGAAAACTTTGTGCCATTTCATCACAGGTGGAAGATGAACGCTCCGGTTGGCTTTTCTTCTGAATATATGGAGCGATCAGAAACGTCAAATCAGGTGCATCCTGTGTAAACACATTTCGTGCCAAACTGACCTTCTGCAGGGCTTTTTTGCAAATCACTAACATCAAACAGGGACTATAATACAGAAAATGAAATTATGCAAACCAGAGCGAGGTGTCTGCCAGTAAGAACTTCTTCTTTTGGTTTTGAGAAAGCAAGAGCACACGAGGTCAGATGTTTAAACTCTTAAGTTCTTGCTGACTGAGAGATTCTGCACAGCTTTAACAACTTTTGATTTTTTGGAGACATATCTGCTCTTATGACCAGTTTATTGTGTTACTTAGCCTAATGTAAACCGATAAACGCGGCTAACCTTGTAAGGAGGGTCGATGCTTATTTAAAAGCCCATTGATTAACAGTTGTGATTATTGATCACGCCATGTGGCTTAGACAGAATTGACGGATCTGATAGGTCAGGGACAAACGACGCAAGACAAACAGACGGGTGAGCAGCCGCTGGATCCGATGGACACGATGATACACGCTCACGGTGACGCAGCTCCTCTTCTCAATCATGTTTCCAACTTGAAGAGATTATTTGGAGTATCAACTTATTATCTGTGCAGTACTTGAACCTCTTCAATATTTTCTTGCCCTAACCCCCTATCTCTCGCTCTCACCGCCTGATTCACTTCTCCACACAGTTCACGGTGCAGAGCAGAGCAGTTGCATGTGAAGGAGATAGTAAGCAGTAATATTCAATTATTGTATGCACGGCGTCCCCGTCCCGCCCTAAATTGATTTCTTTCAGAACGGGAGGCATCGCTCAGCACTGACACACAGCCATGTTTCCCCCATCTACCACATCCCACGCAAATTACTCCTCCATCTGCTCTCCCTCACCGCGTTGCGCGTTTACCCCTCACCTCCCTTTTCTCTCCTCTCCTCCCCTCTCTCCTCCTCTCCTCTTTCTTTCTTCCTTTTTCCTCCCCGTCTCATCATCTGCTCATCTTCTCCTCTCCCCCTGTCAGGACTACACAGCTATCGGGCGGTTGGCATAGGCCCCGGCTCCCATACAGTACGTTTAATCTGTCTTTAATCTCTTTGCATTGTAATGGGAAATGGTTTTGTGTTTTACTATTTGATTTAAGCTGCAAGCCCACCCCTCACCACCGCGGGACTCTGTGTTTAGGAGTGGGAGGTGTTTTTCAATTTTGCCCTTGCTCAAATTGTCTTTTATCAAAGAATTCATATCAGTAATGTGATTCTACATATTAACCAGGCTGTTTGTAAGTGGCCTAATAGCAGAAGAGGAGAGCGCAGTGGGGAAGATAGAGCCAGTGGAGAAAAATGAAGACTGGCTTCCACTCAGGGAATTTAAAAAAATTACTCTGAATTAAATGCCGGCTGCAAATCTCAACATTTTTTATTGTGAAATTATGGAAAGCACTACAGGAAAGGTGGATAAAGACCTCGAATGTGGCTCAGCTGTAAAAACAGAGCGCCTGTTTTCACCTGGAGGTGGTGAAAAGTTTTCTCCTGTCAGGTTATACCATCATCATAAAGACCTTTACAATTGTACCTTTAATAAAGCCACACAGAGAGGGAGTAGGTCTAATCAATACTTCATATAGCAGGGATTATTGTTTGTTCAGAGTCAACATAGATTCAAAACATCTAGGCTCGATAGTCATGTAAAGCTCGAATTGATTTGTTCATAAAAGCAGTGAAGTTTTTTGATGTAGGTGTCACGTTTATGATTTTCTTTTTTTCCGGCTTCACATTTTTTATTCATACACACGTTGTCACTTTCATAAAGAACAGGCCTACTGCTAACGCCGAATGGCATTTACACTCTGTGGTGGTTAAAATCAACAAAGAAATCCAAACATACATATAAACACAAGCACAAACACGCATATTCAGGGACACACACACAAAGCCTCCTCTCTCTCCTGTTCTAATTAAAGGGACCTCTCTGCCCTGGGTGTGTGTGTGATATTGACACTTAGCTCCGTACAATAAACTTTATTGGCAAGCCCTGCTTGATTACAGCACTAAACTAGAATAACAAGGAATATGGGAGGAGGGGACGTGGATTATATACTAAACAGACATTAGTGGGCTCTATTCAAATATCTGGTGCATTTTAATAGGAAAGGCTCGAAAGGCCTCGGTCCCTGCAGGAAGCAGCAGCGAGTTCAGCAGTGATCTGAAGCTGAAATATACTCGGCACAAATAAAAAAATGACGTGGGTGAAATACAGTGAAGGTGGAGAAATATAAAGAGAGAAGAAAAGAGATATATATTGAAGGATGGAGGAAGGGAAAGAGGGATAGATTTCCCGTCATTAATGATCTATGGAAAATACTCTGTCTATTTTCAGATATACTGTTAATGGCTGCTTGCTGCCATTAAAATCGTTGCTGTCCTGAACTCAGCTATTCACATATTGGCTGCTGCTTCATCTAATATTCATCTACTGGAGGTCAATGGCAGTGGTGGCATGCTTAATTTGTATACACAAATTAAGGGTGGAGACTAAGAGTTTTAAATGAGCACAGAGTTGAGATTCAACAAATGCAGAATCTGTGCATTTAGTACACCTTTAAAATCTTGAAAAGTCCCAGTCACTTTTCTTGTTCCGTTACTCGTAATAGAACACAGAAAAATAAAATTATATCCATTACCACACATTAAAACGGTATCAGTAGCCGACAGAACCTTGTGTTGTGTGACTCCTTTAAGCACATGAATACACATGTGGAGAGGAAATGAGAGTTTGTCTTTTCTCAGCAACAGCACTGGTGAAAGAGGACGTCTTTTAAAGTGAACACATTCTGCAATTATTTCTCAACAATAGTGTTTCAAACAATACCTGAATGCAAAGACTTTTCAACGGCTTCTTCATGCTGGGCATTAAATTACCAACTCAAGTGCTAAATCAATTAGGCTCAACTAGCAGGTGAAGCAAAAGTGAAACATGAAGGCCACCAGCAATTAAATGCATCTTAATATAAGCGAAAAGTATAACAAAATGAACAATATGTTGAATAAATTAAGCTTTTTAATTCCATACATTCAGGTCTGTGGCAACAGAGTTGTGATTGCGAATGAACCGCAGCTGTCTGTCCCGCAGCTTCGACATTCCTGATCAGGTTTCTCTGCTCAGTCAGTTGAACTACAATGACCCCTACTGGCCTACAGTGGTACTGGGTTAGTGAACGCCTCGCACAAAGAGCCTGCACCTCATGGTGAACTTATGGCTCCGCAGCCGCTCTGGATCTTTAAATCAAAAAACACAATTAAGGGGAGGACTGACCAAAAAGGTCATCCTCTTTTCCCTCATGTAACATAATACTCTTTATTCTCTTCCAAACTTCACACCAAACCTCTAAGTCTACTCTTTGAGTTCTTCGTTTTCTTTCATTCACTTCCATCATCACACTTCAAATCAATCCCCCCCAGCCCCCCTGAGCCCCCTCGCTTTTTTCCTCCCTCTCGAGGCCTTGGCACCCTTGGCAGGGCCTCTCCCGCTGGGTGTGTTGGCAGAGTTCGGTCTCTGATTCACCCACAGCGTGCCCTCTGGCTTAACAGGCTGGCACAAGGACACGAGGCAGAGCCGAGAGAGGAGGGCAGGGCGGTGAGCATGGAGCCGCCGACTGATGGAGCCATATATTACTGAAAGAAAGTTATCGCAGATTAGGCGAGCGGCAAGAGTTAAGCTATTTGAGGCGCGGACGACGGTTTTAGGCCCCGTGGTTTCTGTGAGCAAGGCAGAAAATGTGGGTTGCATGTGTGTCTGGAGAACATTAGAGAGAGACAGACATGCGGCCTCACCTTGAAGAACCACTGACCCCACACACCTTTATTGCATCTCCAATTAGAGGAGAGGGAGGGAGGACGGGAGAGTTACAAAGAGGGAGAGACGAAAAAGAGAGAAGGAAAGAGGGGGAGAGATGTATTTCATAAATGTAGTTCCATAAAGAGCACTGACCCAAATGGCATTCAGTAATTCTTCCCAGTGCCAGAGGAGGTTGGATAATCAGAAACTTCATCAAGCTCACCCCTTCCTTCTCTCCTTCCCTGCGTCTGCAACACCTCCTACTGTCCCACCCTCCACTGGAACCTCTTAAACAAAATTGTGTGTAATAACTGCATAACGTATACGGTGCATCCAGAACACGCATCAAAGAACATCCCTCTTACCCCCCCTTCATCGCTTCATTTTAATTAAACAACTTTCCTCCACTCGCCATCTCTCATCGCTTTGATCTCTTCCCATCCGAATCACAGTGAAAGAAACAGTCTATCTCCACTTTGAGAAAGTTGTATGTGTTTGATTCTGAAGACTGGAAAGCAGCAGCACCGATTCAACCTACACAACTAGAATCACCGCCTTCCGTTTTTTACTGTATATACCTCGGCCAACCAGTCAAGTTTACATCCATGTCTCTCTAGACTCATGTAATATATGAATACTTTCGACACTGTGAATACTTTAAAGTGTGTATGTTCATTGAGAGAAACAAAAATCAGAGTCTAATTTCTTGTATGCGTTCACATGTTTGGCCAAGAAAGCTGATTCTGATGAAAACATCAAGCCATGAAAGTGCAAAACACTTTAAATATGGTTGCTGTAAATAAGCTACAAATTCTAAAACATGGATGCCTCAGACAACATCTTCAACCCAACAGTGCAGAAGATCTATAAATTTAGCACAGTTATCAAAATCAGTGTCACCCATTCCAACCAAATGTGAAATATGCTCACAATCTCTCCTTCTGATTCCGAGTTATGGAGTTGAATAATGGCCAGAAAAGTGTTTCTCTAGAACATTTTGATGTCACACTGAAGCTGACCTTTGACCACCGAGCTGTGATCAATTCATCCTCAAGTCCAAGTGGATGTTTGAGCCAAATTTGAAGAAATTCCCTCAAGGCGTTCGTGAGAAATTGCATTCACAAGAACTAGACAGACAGACAGATGGACAACCCAAACTACAGAAACATAAAAAGGCATCAGAGCACTTACACAAAAAAAAAAGTCAGAGAAAACAGAAAAAAAACATCCCTTTGTCAAACACTCCACTATAACTACATCCCCTTATGGTCCATATGGGTCTACTAATAACAGCCGAACAAATTCCTTTTTGAAACTGCTCAATAAATTCAAATCTGTCTTCACGACAATGTCTGCAATACATATCAGATCTGTCACTGCTGCGTTGAGATGGATCTGGGAGGACAGAAATCTGAAAGAAAATAATACAATTAAAGTGTGTCTCAAGCACCAAGTTCCCATCGATCCGTTCGCTCACTTTTCCAATACGCTATGGACTTAACATGGACTTATTCTTTCTTAAGCACAACTGGGACCACTCCCTCCCCCTGGGGTGCAACACTCACACAATGCTTCAAAAGAACATTTTGTTTATATGTTCAATACCAGAAACATCAATAAAATTATCCATTCATTAATTTCCTATTCAATACAAATTTAATGCAGAGCCACGGAGTAGCCAGCTCATATCCAATAAGGACATCTATCCCCGATCACTCAGCTCTGTGCTTCACATTGCACACACGCACACACACACGCGCACACACTCACACACATACACACATACACACACATCAATAGGACTGTCCCTAAAACAGCTATTCCTCACAGACTGACTCAATACTGTACAGAGGGGAAAAAGGAAAAGAGCAAATAAGGAGGATGGGAGTGGAGGGAGAGGGAGACTTACTTATTATTTCTTAAGCACAACTGTTAAGGTGAGAGTTTTGACATTGGATGTTCAGATAAAGCCGAAAGAGAGAATCTCTCCTTCTAGTTTACTGTGTATACATTTAGTAAGTCTTGTTTAGAGGTACCAGTAGCAATTACGTAGTAAAAAACAACTGCATCCAAAAGCCACCTAGTAAATATATAAAAGCAGCATCTGCAGGCTGGAAAGTGTCAAAAGGTACTCATTATGAAGCAGACGAGGCCCTGTCATTGTTGTAATATTATATATACTGGAGGATTCTTATTGATGCATTAAGGTGTGAGCAACAGTTGGGACTAAAGTTGATGAAAAACATCTGGCAGTGCAGCTCTGCAGCCTGATCCGTATATCTGCTTGAGCTTATCAACCCAAAGCCACATTTGCTACTAGAATAACACACCTACAGCTTTCACCACAACTGTTGCTGCTTTCATTTTGGGCAATGTAGGCACGAGGTTTGACAAAGAATCAGAATGTTTGGAATTAAAAATTAGAATATCGTTTGTTCTGTTGCATCGATATTGATCCTTTCGATACATCTTAAAAGACTTTAAAGGTACAATGCCAAATCAGAGACCAATATATGCGATTGTGGGTACTTTACTGCATAACAATATAAAGAAACAGCATCTCTTGCAGTTATTGGATAAAAAAGAAGGGTTGAATTGTAGAGAAGCATAACAAAATTAGGTATAAATACTAGAAAATTGTACTCAAGTTCAGAACTTCAGTACATGTAAGAGTAATATTCTACCACTGCAGGGGATAGGTCTATGTGAGGAATATTTCATGCATCATGATTTTGCTTTGACTTCTATAAGGAGGAGTTCTGAACAATAGGCTCAATCACAGTAAATTTTGAGATCAATGGCAGGTACAACGCCACCGTGCCCAGTGATACAATCCATAGCTCTCTGTTGCATGTGATTAGGAAATGCGTGGAAATGCTATCGGTATCGAATACTATACAGGTAGTGAACCCAGCTGAACCGTACCTCCCATAACCCCAACATGATGCATATCAGATGGAGCTGTGAGCTGTGAGCTGTGTGTGTGTTTAACATGTTAGAGGTGGCGAGATGACACGGGAGCCAGGGTTCACAGGTCAAGTAGAGTCAAACCAGGTAGGCGATTGGCTGATCAGGTCTGAGTGTAATGACTAATCAATGGTTGAATGCATTAGCCTAATCTAATGGGCCAGGTGGGAGAGGACAACGCTAGACGCATGGAACACATGATTGAGCACAACATACAACAGCAATGTAATCAATAACACATAGAGTGGTCTAACCCCAGGGGGGCTCCCCACTACTGGAACGAGCTGCTCCACCGGCATTTAGGACGCGCTCTGCATGTGTGTGTATGTGTAAATATGTATGGTTGGTTGGTTAAGGGAGGACAGAAAAGGAACCAAGCTGTATTAGTCTGATTGATTGGATTATGAAATGAAATGAGGGAAATCAAAGCCTTTTGTTTGTGGCCAGCACACCTCAGTGAGTAGCAACTGTTTGTTTCTACTCTGGACAGACGAGAGTGAATGAGGACAAGCAGTTTTAAAATGCAAAAAAAAGAATAGTGTTGGTAACCAGTCTGTTTACACAATCAGGGGAAGGAGAGGTGAAATGTTCTTTATATTTAGGTGTGGAGAAAAGGCACCCACTTCTGTGTTATCTGACCTTCCACATCACTCAGTAATGAGCATTATGTGAACCTGTTTGTGGGTTAAAAGCATTGCTGGGCTCTTAGGTACCAGTCTATACATTACTGAGGCCACATACATCTCTAACCCCAATAAGATGAATGTGTTTTAATGCAAAGTATGTAATGCGCAACAATGCTATAACTAAAGTAATACAAATTAAACACCTATATCTAATAAATAAAGGACAAAACTAGGAGAATTGGACAAAAAGGTGGTGAAAAAGGAGATCAGCCATGAAGAGATCCACTATGTAAAAAGAAAGAGAGAGAGATGACAAGTTAGGGACAAGAGCCAGTCAGAGCAGAGGACAGGCCTGGGTCAATACTTGCAGCACATACTGCTGACACTGCACCGCTCAACACACACACGCATGTCTGCCACACACACACACACACACACACACACACACATACACGCATTTTCACATGCACAAGTACACAAAAGATAGAGAGACATCAGACCAATCAGTCAGCCCATGTCGATATTTCAAGAGGAAGACGGAGAAAAGAAGAGTGAGAAAGTATGTGTTTGTACCAAAAGAAAGCCGGACATCCTCCATGTTTAAGGAACTTTTACAGACTGAAGTGGGGGGTTTTTTTGTGAACGATGTCATCCTTTCTTAGAGTATCTTTTGTCGATCGGAGGGGAAAATAAACATTTCTGACGTTCCCTATGGGACAGCCATTTTCAGCCAGGCTTCAGTGAAAAACTAAAAGCCATTAAAAGCAGCTTTCAGCACTTAAAAGGGTCAATTCACCCAAATTACAATAAAACATTTTCTCATAAACCTGTAGTGGCTTCTAGCAGTGCAGATAGTTTTGGTGTTATTGTCTTGATATGGCTCCAATTAAAATTGTAATGCTGCCTCCATTGTATTCAGGTGAAACAGACTTTCTTTGGTGATTCCATCTTCTTTTTTTTCATAGAATTTAGACATAAATTGGCTGATGAATCAATTAGTTGATAAACTGAAACGTTTTGCTATTTTTTTAATCATTTAAGTAATTCAAACATGGCATTCACTGGTTCCAGCAACTCAAATGTGAATGTGTATGGATTTTAAAGTGAATATCTCAAAGATTTGGACAACTGGACAACACAAGACATTTGAAGACCTTTCTCCCATTTCTATTAATTTATACTGTTTATTTTATAGACCACATGATTAATCAGTTAATCATAAAAAATAGCTGTCTGAATACTAATAATGAAAATAATAATCAGCTGCAGCCACAGTGTCTTTTCTTACTGTGTGCATGCAGCACTTTAAATAAGCACACTAACATGAAAGATCTGGCGGTTATTGTAAAGCCTGTGATGCTACAGCCATTAAATAAAACTAAAATTGCCACAATTATATTTTTCCGTTGTTTATTTTGTTGTCTATCAGTGTGTGTGTGTGCTTTTGCTTTTGTGTGTGTGTGCGTTAAAAGAGAGCTCAGTGATAGGGGCCTCTCCATCTTTGAAATGAATTAGTGTGTGGTGCCTTATTGAGTGAGGTGCAGTGTTTAAGTGAAACTGATGAGAGATGTGTGAGCAGCGAGGACTGGGCTATAAGTATGTGGCTGAGGTCACAGGTTAATCCCTATTGATTTACTCCACCGTCTGCATACAGCCGCACAGGAAGACGGAGAGGAGAGGCCTGCTTCAGCAGCTATCACAGAGAACAAATGCAGGATAAAAACCACACACACCTACACCTTTCGCACACTCTGTGTTACCAGATGCTAAATAGGGTAAGGACAAGAAAATTAAGTATCATTTAATCCCTAAATAGGTAGTTAAACACCCTCCACTCAGACAGATTGCAGATCGTGACCTCCTAATAATCACGACCTCCTAAGCATCAATGTGAGATATGATCATTGGCTTCATTTACACATGTTCATAATATCAAGAGACCTCATTTAAATATATATACAATCACGCACCTCTATGAATATATATATTTATATACATAAAGAGGCTCGTGTTTTTCAGCAAAGCCGGTTTAACAACTCATGAACTTGCAGCCACATTTGTCAGTGTGGTGACAGATTTAAATGCTACCTACAAATGTGAAATCACAGCGACAGGCCACCGGAGCAGACCAGAGAACGTTTGAGGAAACCCAAATAATACAGGAGCCCAGCTGTATTTATAAACAACCTCCTCACAATCTCATCCCACAGGAGGACAGGTGAAATATTACATTAATATGAACAACTATTAATAATAACCCCCCTCCTTTTCTCCCCCCACCTCTTACCCCATCACTCCTTCTCTCTCCATCTCTATCTCTCTCCTTCTCTCTCTCTCTCTCTCCCTCTCTCTCCACCTCTAATCCTATCATGCGGGCAATAAGTGTATGCACCATGAGCACATTTAATTTCTGCGGTTGGTTTTCAGCGAGCCCAGAGGTGAGCCTTAATAAGGATCAATGGCACTTTATCTGGGACAGCACCCACTTCACAGCATGCAAATTACACAGCAACCCTTAAAAAAAGAAATGGATTTAATTAAAAAATGTAGAACCACGGGCTCTGGAAATTCAATTAAAGGATTTATGCAAAGGTTGGCTAGCTTTTTGTGTTGCAGTTCCTGCTTATATAATGAGCTTTTCATATTAAAAATCAATAGGTAATCTGGGCTAGGGGATCGGCTGCTTATGTACATTTTTGAAATCAATTTGAAAAATAGTCCATCAGCTCTGTGTCACAACAAAGAGGGGAGGGAGCGGCGTGTATACGTGTGTGTGTGTGTGTGTGTGTGTGTGTGTGTGTGTGTGTGTGTGTGTGTGTGTGTGTGTGTGTGTGTGTGTGTGTGTGTGTAAGTGAATGTGTGTGTCAAGTTGTGAGGGTCAGCAGCAGGAAAGCAGCACCAGTGGACGGGTGAGAAAAGGGTGATAGGTTACATCTCTCCTCTCTGAGGGTTGCAGGAGAA